>WSXT02007258.1:3427-14812 GCA_011762715.2 Neuroterus valhalla | reverse complement strand
TTTTCTTTTCTTTTTCTCCCTGTTTCTTCTCTTCTTTTTCCTCCGGTTTCTTCTTTCCTTTTTCCTTCTGTTTCTTCCCTTCTTTTTCCTCCTTTTTCTTCTCTTCTGTTTCTTCTCTCCTTCTTTCTTCTGTTTCTTCTCTTCGCTTTCCGTCTGTTTCTTTCCTTCTTCTTCCTTCTGTTTCTTTTCTTCTTTTTCCTTCTGTTTCTTCTCTTCTGTTTCCTTCTGGTCCTTCTACTAATCCTTCTATTCCGGCTCATCTTCTTTTCCTTTCATGCTCTTCTTTTTCCTTCTTTTCATGCTTTTCTTCTTCCTTCTTTTTCTGCTCATCTTTCTTTTTCTGCCCTTCTTCTTCCTGTCGCTTTCTCTCTGGAGTTTTCCATACAATTTTCGTACATATTTACAGATATAATATCACTCTACACAGTAATAAAAAGTCTTGTTTTTGTTACAGCTTGTTTTTGGTGAACCTTGTCTGCCTGTACAGTGCATAGGTCTGTTCTCCTTCCTCGGGGGCTAACTCCAGTTACACCTTGAAACAAGCCCACTTTTGAGCTTGAATCAAAACTTTTTTTTCTGTGTAATAAAAAGTATAATTGGCAAAAAGGCATAATAAAATTTTCGACATTCGTTATGTTTATCGATAATTGATCCCTAAAATATCTGAAAGATAATTCAATAATGTTCCAAAAATCTCTTATAATTTTTTTTATATTCCAAAGCAAAATGTTTTTCTAGAAAAAATGAAAAGAAAATTGTAAAATTTGAAAATATTTGACTAGAAGATTTTATAAATAACGATATGTAATCTATGTAAATTTTACAACAGCAATTTCTATAAA
Organism: Neuroterus valhalla; assembly: GCA_011762715.2. Taxonomy (NCBI): domain Eukaryota; kingdom Metazoa; phylum Arthropoda; class Insecta; order Hymenoptera; family Cynipidae; genus Neuroterus; species Neuroterus valhalla. Next base: position 13,970 of record WSXT02007258.1, on the reverse strand, counting down.
AACTTCCATGAAAATTATAATTTGCCAATGAAATGTATAAAAATTATTAATAATCTTCCTATTTATTACCTCATGTGTACTATTTATAGTTATCATAATCCAAACAATATTTTTCGCCTATAAAGTGCATTCGAATTTGCCGCTGTAGAAAAAGGCGAGAAAGGAGCGCCGGAATCTTTCGCTACGTTACTAATCAAGTAGGTCCCGATACACACACACATTCATTCGGTAGAGGCGGCACCGATCGTGCTTCGGGGAAACTAGCTTTCGCCGAAGCCTTCGGTAGGCAAGGGAAGGGGGGATCTATGCCGCGCGATTTTTCTCCGGAATCTCCTCAAACGCGTGTTCCCTATCGATGTAGATAAATGTCGGTAGCAGGAATTTCCTTTTAATCCATCCCCATAGAATCATCCCCATTTAAAAATTTTGTCTACATTCCTTAGTTTCCTTTTTCCCTTAACCACATCCACCATTTTAGGTTAAGGTCCATTCTGAATGAAAGTCTATAGTATCATCCTGACGGCCATTCTCTAAATTCAGCCCAGATAGTATCACCCGCTAGCACATCGGCAATATAATGTCGAAGGGTTTCCCCTTCCTTCTTTTTCGATCAACAACAAATGAGTTCGTCGTGGTTACCAAGGCTCAATTAGTTCAATGTATTTCAATCTTTCAGTTTTATTACATAAAGCAAACATGTCGGAAGAAGGTGAGACACGACCAGGGTAGAAGTCGTACCATATCCCCCCTTCGCAGATTCGTTTGTTTCCTCGACGCAGCACAAGGACCAATCGTCGGACATTTTCCTCCGAATCGCTTTTTGTCCTTCATCCACTACGCGGGTCCGCACGGATTGGCTTGCTTGACGCGGGTCAGCGACCAACCACGAGACGCCCCCTCCATATCGTGTTCGGCTGGCGCGCACCGTTCAGCGGGTACAGCATAAATACGATTGATCTTATGCCACATGATGCACATATCAAGTCGTTCCTCTTGTGTGACTACACACGACTAACTAACACTTGACCGAGATGTTCATGATAGATTGATAGATTCTGGTCTATCAGACACATCGAGTTAATTGTTTGTTAATCGAGCTCTTCTCTACGTGCCCTTTCAGGATAGCCCTGAATCATACTCAAACTTTGACCAGCCGAACCTCTATTTCACCTTCTACTCCTACTTTTCATTATCTTAACCCTAGTAGCCTCGCCAGTGTTTGAATCACTGCAATAATTTCCAATTTTCGAAAAATTGTGGAGACGTACGAGGCAGCACTTGTCTCCCGGGTACCTTCGAACTCTGTCAAACCTACTTTAACTGATGGCTAAGAAGCCACGGAAACTCTTCAGTGCCAACCCAACTTTGACTTTTCGCCTCAAGACTCTTCCTTTAAAACGGTGCAATCAAAACGTATTGCTAGTCCTGGTTAATCAATTTCTCCTTCTTCATCCGACGATGAGTCTATCTTTTCAAGCTCATTTGGCGACGATGAATCTTTATCCAAGAAGAGGAGTCCTCCTTTTATCCGCATCCTTTGTGAATAAATCTGGCCTTAAATTCATTCATATCTTCTTATAGCTAGCATCCCCATCCGTTCTGTCAAAAACACTGCTGACGCAATTATAGTCCATCTCCGAATAGTTGATAGTTTTTGCGCCATCAGCCTGAAACTCAGAAAGCACAAAATAAGCTACATCATCGACCAACTACAACAAGACAAAGACCGTATCGTTGTCATCAGAGGAGTCAACGAATCTCTTTCTGAAGAATCTATCCTCGAAGAACGCTAAACTAAAATTCCTTCTACTGAGCAAGTTCATGGTATGAAAAAAGGAGAAAAATTATGGCCTCTCGTGGTCGTCAACTTGGACCAAATCGCTTCTACCGCCATATCCATATTCAACATTTGAGTTCTAGCTGGCCTCAGCATTTGAGTTGAAGCCAAGAGACAATTAACTATCAAACCTTAGTGCCATCATTGCCTTAAATTCTTTCACACTTCAAATTACTTCCATTCCTCTTGAGCTTGCGCTTTCTGCGCACATCGCAAAGCCACTGACTCCTGCCCTATAAGAAATTAGAAAAGACGTTGCTCCATCTTGTCTCAATTTTTGAGGCCCCTAATGAGCCACGTACTGTGGATGTCATGAATTGCTCGAAACCTGGCTACAAGTCAAACCCGATTCGCCAACTTTCTAAACTCAAACCTACAGCAAACCCTCCTACCCTCCCTGAACCTGGTCGCGCCTTGAACCCTGCTTGTACTCTTGTAAAGTCCAAACTAGTGTCAATCCTCTCAAAACACCGATCTGCTACAAAATACGCTACTACAGCGGCTATTTCGTGATATCCTTTCTGCCTTCACCGCCGCCTACTCTGATCCGAAGTGACTAGAACAGATTCTTCTCCTAAACGATGAATTCACTTGCATTAACGAGACTTATCTAAATTCTGCAAAGAAACTCTATAATTTAGATTTTTTCGTCCACACGAAAGACTATCCTTTACCTAGAGGTGGTGTAGCGCTCTTACTTCGAAACATCTCCGCCGAGTGACGGAGATTTTTCGAAGTCATGTTTAGTCATGTTTCAGTCATCAGCACAAACTATTTTTCTTGTGAAGTAATTGTAGTCGTTGTTCACTTATCCTTGGGCCCTCTTTGTGTTCTTTCAATTTACTAATACCTCAATCATAGTTGCCAGCGATCTCAACGCCAAACACAGGGCCGAAAAGATCATTCTTTCCCGTTTTGATGACTTTGTTTCTAGAACAACTTTCTTCCTGACTTCCAACGTAGTTTGCGCAAGCTTCATGGAACAGCACATCCATTTCTTCGTGTTCCTGAGTACATTGCTGAAAACCTTATCAAAGGCAGGCAAACATCCATACTCAAGACTCACTTAGTCTTAACGAATCCGAGTCATCTGCAATAAGGCCAACGGGGCATTACCTTTACCTAAACTCTTGTCCAATAACCCTACTAATTCTTGAGCTTCCAAAACACGTTCCTTCAAGGCCATGATTGCGAGCATCTGCACCTTCGCAAATCCTGTCTGGGGCTCTGCCAGCTCAAATCATCTCTCCAAACTTGAAGGCGCCTTCTCCGTTCTGCTTTGAATAATTCCTGGTTTATCCACAATAAACAAGTTCTCGCAGAACCCAAGCTTCATCCCGTCACCAATGACCCTCACACATACGCTGCAAAACTTCGTCTTTTAGTAACTTATCACCGAATTTCCTGCATCGACTGACTTGCAAATAATGCGAGTAAAACTTCTGATCACTTCAGGAGACCCTGCCTTCTCGTTTTGCTGCACTAATTGAGTCATCCGTCTCTCATTTCTTTCATGTTTCGCTTCAAGCGCAAGTGTCTTAGCAGAGTAACTGTCTCGAACTACCAATTTCGTTGTCTCTTCTTTTCTTCTCAACTCAGTTCATAACCTGCTAGATTGGTAAACTGTCGAGGAGCAGTTTTAGTCGGTAGGCGGACCAAGCAAACCCGACAGTATCCACTTATCCCGGGTGTCTTTTGGAGATTTCGCCTCTCCGACCACTTCAAAGAAAGAAAAGCCATTAGATCCACTGAGAATTCTTGTTTCGTCCTCCGAAGTGTTAACACCGAATGGTTTCCTTTCGTGGAGCCTACACCTGTACGCTCTGTGTCAAACACGTCACATAGCACAAATCCAGCCTCTGGCTTAGCAGAATGTAACTGCAATAGCATCAGTGTGTTGTCTGGTGCCAGGATGAAACAAGATAACGACAGCAACTTCTCCGGCATTACCTCTAGGAGCAAGGAGCGTAAGCTAGGCGAGCTGCCAGATCATGCTTTCTCCAGTACTAGTACTCATCCAGAATCGGTCACCTCTTTTGAAGGAAGCAGTAAGGATCCAAAAAGGCCAGTCTCGAGTATACCATTGTGCAATTCATCCTCACAATCCCATTACCATAGTGAAACTCAATGAAGAAACAGATTCCACCTAATAACGTAAATCGTCGACGACCTGAATCATCCCTTTTTGGGTCTTCACATAATTTGCAAACATTACTATAGATTTCTTCCTTCTATTTACAAGCGTGGTAACTGTGCAGTTCTCAAAGCACTAGATGATCAGGGCTTTGAATATTATCTTCACAAGAGTGGTGATCCAACTCGACCTGTCTATTCAGCCTGTCATCTGGAATATCCCCTAATCCTATTCTGAGGATTAGATAAATGCGTATTCCAAAGAGTTGGTTTATGAAGCCAACTCATGCACCAGAAGGCGGAACGCTATCACAAAAAACCGACTTTCAATTGTCATGATCACAGTCCCTAACAATCAGAAAGCCGATGGTTCGATCATGTATCAGACGATTGCAACGCGATTTCAAGGCGCATCAAGTGTGGGAAAGCACACAAAACTTCTGTGTGTGAAAAAAACACACAAGTACCGGCTACCTGTGCAAACTACGGTGGCAACCACACTGACAATTTTGAAGGGTGCCCCCTCTTTCAGACGACGTTTATTCTCTCGTTTGATAGCTATGAACATTAGGACCAAAGTTAATATAGTTTAGTTAAGCTTAGTACATAAGAAAGCGATTGGCTGAAGCGGTCTCCCTATCGATCGAGAAGGAATATGTTACCTTTACCCTGGTACAGGCGCACAACGAAAGTAGTGTGTCCTTGTCAGTGAAAGGGAAGCGCACTCCATTGCGCATGCGGAGTAGCAGAAACTTGGTAGAAGGCAAAGGGCCGTGAGTACAGCTTCCGCGAAACTCAGCGCGCGCATTCTCCACTACCGATTTTCTGCCCTCTCTACGCGTCCTCCCACGCACCACCCACGAGCTCGCCGGGATAAAAGGGCACGCTCCAGCCAGAAACGACAGTGTGTTCAGGGCTGGTTTCCAGCTCTAACATTAAACCCTAAGGTTGATCTCCAACTATAGCTCCTCTTAAGGTTGATTCCCAACTTTCTGGGCAGTCGAGGAATCGATAGACTACGAGGAATCGCTGAAGGGTGTCGCTATAGACGAGTTCCGGAATTACAGACTAGAAATAAATTTACATCTGAAGCAGGTAAGAAACACCTAAGATATTTGTTCATTGTGTACTTATTTTGTATCCTCCCTTTTATCGCGATTGATGAAATTTTATTCGCGGATGGGTTAGAATGACAACTCTTGTCGGCACGATCTTCCAGAGTTATTTACAATGTTTTTTTCCCTTCATTTCATTCACGAATGGGTTGGCATAACAGCTTATTTGTAGGACTGGAACATTTGGAATGCTAACTATCGTCAGTTTTTTTAATTCTGGAAGATCTATTTACGAAGGTAATACTAGTCTCCCAGCCTTCTTGATTATCCGGTCAGACATCGCAAAATTCCAAGTGACTGACCCAGAGCCACTGCGCAGGATTTCACCTATCCAGTATTGGATTCCATTTACTTATCCGGTCATGCATCACCAGAGTCAAGCGACTGCCCGAAGCAACAGCTCACTCCCCACTGCGCAGGATTTTTTGTATCCAGTCTTCGATTCCATTCACTTATCCGGTCCAGCATCGCCCAATTCAAGCGGCTGACCCAGCATAGCTGCGCAGGCACTACTGCGTCACTGCTTGATTATCGTTCTTTTCTACTCCTATAGTCCGTTCACAGTCACTCGTGACCACACGCAAGTCTCGGTAGCAGCTACTTCACTACCGTGCCATAGCTACCAGATCCCCCTCCCCCATCTTTTCCTGCCAGCTTTATTTACACCCGCTACCTCCTTAAACATGAAAATAACTTTCTCCCAAAGTACGAAGCGTATCAAATACTACCAAAATCTCGAAGCTTTAGATCTAGAAAACAGCGACAACTAACCGAACTACTACGGTTTCAACACATACGGAGACCATTGCAAGAAATATCACCAAAGCAACACCGGACGCAACAAAGAAGCCAACACATAACTATAATAGCCATATGTCCTATAGAAAAGCCGTCCAACCCTCGCTCGCCACGACCAGAAAATATTTATTTTCATACCAACACTGCCAAAGCTGCACAAGCGGACTTGGATTTACTGATTTACGAAAGATCAACCAAGTCAACACCTGCTCCATTCTCATCCCTTGGTGACTATTATTTTGATCTACTGCATCAACACTCAAAAACTGAGAACTTCCTCCTTAAACAATTACACCTCATCACCGCAAATTCTTTTCATCTCCATGTTCGCAATAATCCGTCACCCTCTGCTCATCACTTATATTTAACTCCATCACATAAGCAATCGAGTAGTTTCTGAGTATTTCAGATACTAGTGGATTTTTTCCGCGCTTGCGGGCCTTTTTGTTGCACAGCAATCATCACTTCTCTTTTCTAGCTGTTACGTTTCTACCTATCCGATCGTGCAACATTGTTTATCATGCCAAAGATGTTGCAGACGCACATCAACCATTCCTTCAGCTGCATGCAGAAGAGACCAATGCCCTGCTCGTGACCGTCCTCCCGGCTAAGTTGCTTTGCAGCTCGGCCGCGCGCTACGGCCAAAAGCGTTGCCGGGCCTCGCTAGAAAGGGCGATGGAAGAGCCCCCTACCCTTTTTTTGCTACACTCCTCGTGACATTTTTCGACACACAATCGGCAACGATTATTCAATAGAGATTCTAGGACTACTTGGATAACTATTAGTGAGCCGAACCTGCATGCCGGCAAGCCTAGAAGAATTCGGGATACAGCTACCTGACCACCGAACAGTGATTCAAGATCCCAGATTCGTGGCCAAAACTCAAAGTTCAAAATGGCAGACACTTTCCCAAAATTTCCCATTGTTTTCCACGAAAATAAGAACAAAGAAGTTTTTTTGGTCGGGTCCCCTTAAAGGCGGGGAATTCCCAAAAATTTTCTATTGTTTCTCACGAGAAGGAGTACAAAAGGGTCTGTGGGTCGCTGATTTCAAAAATTGAATCTCAAATTTGAAATGCAAAATGTTATTCTAAAAATAGCGTACATTCCAAGCTCAGAACAACCATTCTCAAAGCCTTTTGCGAAAGTCAGTAAATAGTAAAAGGATCAGCTGGTATACCGAGAAACTTCGTCCCTAAGGTCGTGATTTAATTCAATTTTTTTTCAGGTCCTTGAAGGATTCCACATATTGGAAAATTTCGAGACGTTTCCATTTCACGACCCACGTCTTGAATCCTGTCAATAACGGAGTAAAAAATGTATAACCTTATTTCCCAGTTTATTTGAACACTCACGTGGTTGTAGGAAAAGCGCATTTATTTCTACGGAAGCAGCTTGGGGCAGCTTTCGTTGAAGGAATCGAAAAGTTGATATTTTTTGGCGATCAAAACGGAAAATCCCGGCGCGCGCACTCGCAGGCAAAGAAAGGATTCACTATGTATGTTCCAGAATTATATGGAAAAAAAAATTTGGACGTGCACATTTCACTCCCATTATCATAAAAATACTTGTTCCAAATCCAAATCCAGAAGGAAACCACGATTTAACGTACCTCCAAAAATATCCCTCATGTCACCTTATCTGTTTCTGACACGAACTTACAGAATAACAACATAATTCGGCGAACTCTCGAAACAAACTGATGGGCACGTCTTCGGCGAAGAGTCAAGTTTAAGTGCTCGCCACAAGGACAGTTTTGAATATAGTGACTTGCCCTTCTACAAAAAAATGCTCCAACACCCCCTGAAGAAGTATAAGTGAACATCTACATCAGCAGGTAAACTTCAAATTTTGAGGTTTCAGCCAGCTTTTTGGGATCTTGAACCACTGTGCGCCGCAGCTTCATTCTCACCATACTGTTCCTGCCTCCTGGGATCTACTAGGGAAGAAGGGGTGTCCAGTCTACGACGAGGAGGGAATATTTTAAATAATTTAAACAAGTTCTAAAAAATCCATCCTTAAAAAATCATATTTATGCTAACAGCTTGAGTACATTCACTTTTTCTCCTCCTTCCTCAACAATATCTTGCTTCTGAAGGATTGTGCTCATGCTAAATATTACAAGCTAGGCATTATGCTAAAAGTCATTCCCCAAACTTAGCATGGACACAAATCTTCGTACCCCCCCAATGGCAGTAAATGTCGGTAACAAGGATCTTCAAAAAAAATCCTAACATCTTCCGTTTCAAGGAATCATTTTCTTGTTAACATCTTCACTGCATTCCCTTTCTCTCTTCTTATAGATGTTTTCGATCTCCTCCGCTGTCTTTCCTTTAGTTTCCGGTAGAAAAAATACAACGAAGAAAGTGCCGCAGAGTGAGAAGAAGGCGTAGAAGAGAAAGATGCCATGTTTTCCCATAATGTTGAGCATGTCTGGGTAGGCTTTGACGGTGACGAAACTGAAGACGTAAGCGATGCAGGTGGTCATCCCAGAGAGGACGTCCTTGACCTTGGCCGGGTAGAGCTCACCCAACATGGCGAAAGGTAGGACCAGAAAGCCAAGAGTGCTCATGAAAATGTAAGTCATGAGGCATACCACTGGGAGCATGCCTCCCTCGCCCACGTGACCGCGCTCTCTCAGGAACAGGTAGAGGGAGAGCGAGCCCATGGAGAGCGTCATTCCTGCGCCGGAAACTATCGAGAGCACTCGTCGGCCGAAGCGTCGCGAAGCCCAGGCGACAAGAAGTGCACCTATCAGGCGCATCATTCCAATTAGGATCGCTCCCACGTGGTCGTTTATCGTAAGTCCTGAGTCCCTGGAAATTTTTACTGCGTAGTAGACAACAGCAAAGATCCCGGAAAACTGCTGGAAGAAGAAGAAGCCCAGCAGGACGAAAAAAGGGATGAGGGATGAGCGACGAAGAAGGTGCTTCAGCAGGTTTCTCTTCTTGGACTGATGTATCATCTGGAAAAGATATTTAACAAAATCAATCAAAAAGATTTGAAAACAATTTTTTAAAGAATTTTACAATATTTGAGGATTTCCGAAGAGGTTTTCAGTCTTCTCGGGATTATGGAGGATGCAAGAGATAACGAAGGATTTTAATGAGTTCCTGAAAATTTTGAGATATTTTAATAGATTCAAGGGGATTTATGTAAATTTAGGGAAAAACATGAGCTTTTAAGGAAATCTAGATCATTTCGAGAGATTCCAAGGGGTCTCAAAAGTTTTTGACATATTTTAAGGGATTCTAGGGAATATCAACAGATTCATCAATATTTCAGAAAATATAATAAGATTTCGGAAGATTACAAAAGATAATGACCAATTTTCATAGATTTCTGGGATTCCAAAAGGATAGAAGAGATTTATAAATATTTTCGAAGATGGCATGTGATGACGGAGGACTTAAAAGAAGTTTGGGATTCCTAAGGATTCTGGTGAATTTTTCTAATTGAGGGATTCCAAGGAAATTGAGTAGGCTCGTGAATATTTCCGAAGAAATCATGGGATTTCAGAAGATTCCTAATAATTCTGATGGATTTATTTTAATTGAAGGATTCCATCATGAATATTTCCGAAGAAATCATGATTTTTCAGAAGATTCTTAAGGAGTCTGATGGATTTTCTCAAATTCAGGGATTCCAAGGAATTTTAGTAGGCTCGAGAATATTTCCGAAGAAATCATGGTATTTCAGAAGATTCCTAAGGATTCTGATGAATTTTTTTGATTGAGGGATTCCAGGAAATTTTAGTAGGCTCATGAATATTTCGGAAAAAATCATGATTTTTCAAAAGATTCCTAAGGATTCTGATGAATTTTTTTGATTGAGGGATTCCAAGAAATTTTAGTAGGCGAGTGAATGTTTCCGAAGAATCCATGGGATTTCAGAAGATTCCTGATAATTCTGAGGGATTTATTTTATTTGAGGGATTCCAAGGAATTTTAGTATGCTCGTGAATATTTTGGAAGAAATCATGGGATTCCAGAAGATTCCTAAGGATTCTGATGGTTTTCTTTTAATTGAGGGATTCCAAGGAATCTTAGTAGACTCATGAATATTTCCGAAAAAATCATGATTTCCAAAAGATTCCTAAGGATTCTGATGAATTTTTTTAATTAAGGGATTCCAAGGAATTTTAGTAGGCGAGTATATATTTGCAAAAAAATCATGGGATTTCAGAAGATTCCTAATAATTCTGACGGATTTATTTTAATTGAGAGATTCCAAAGAATTTTAGTAGGCTCGTAAATATTTCCGAAGAAATCATGGGATTTCAGAAGATTCCTAAGGATTCTGATGATTTTTTCTTCATTGAGGGATTCCAAGGAATTTAAGTGGAATCGTGAATATTTCTGAAGAAATCATGATTTTCCAGAAGATTCCTAAGGATTCTGATGAATTTTTTTAATTGAGGGATTCCAAGGAATTTGAGTAGGCACGTGAATATTTCCAAAGAAATCATGGGATTCCAGGAGATTCCTAATAATTCTGATGGATTTATTTTAATTGAAGGATTCCAAGGAATTTCAGTAGACTCGTGAATATTTCCGAAGAAATCATCGGATATCAGAAGATCCTTAATAAATCTGATGGATTTTTTCAAATTGAGAGATTCCAAGGAATGTTAGTAGGCTCGTGAATATTCCTGAAAAAAT
>WSXT02007247.1:0-14812 GCA_011762715.2 Neuroterus valhalla | reverse complement strand
AGAAATAATGTAGGTCACACACCTTCCCCATTTCCCAAGCCTCATGGGGGGCGGGAAGGCACCCCTATGACTGGTTAAAGAAATAATGTGGGTCACACACCTTTCCCATTTCCCACACCTCGTGGGGGGCGTGAAGGACCTCTATGACTGGCTAGAGAATGTGTGGGAGGAGGAAGCTTCAAAATAAGCCTCCTGGTCTCCTTACGACCAAAGTCAGCTCTCGTAAATTTCGTTTCTCCCATCCATTCTGGGTCCTTATTCGTACCTACCCTTCCAAGAATTTCCTAGATTCATTATTTCTGCGAATTTTAATATATAACGTCTATCCAGCCTTCCAGGAATTTTTGATACAATTTGAGTCGCACGGCTAGAGAATTTGCGGGAATTCTCCATATCATATTCGTGATCAGCGCTTCAGAATACGTGGGGATGCAGAGTTCCAAATTATTCGGAGTTAAGCGCTCTTCAGAACTCTACACCAACTCTGCACTTTGTGTCGTCATTCTCCCTTATTTTATCGAGAACCGTCAGTCGTAGCGTAAAAACATATAGAACATAAAATACGTATTTATGAAAGATCTACAACTTTTTCAGAAACTTTTTTATAAATTTTCATTATTCACTGAGATAAACGTATATAAACATAATTTTCATGGATTTTTCATGGTTTTCACCATGAAAATCAAATTTGCGCAATTTTTCAGTATCATATTCGTGATTAGCACGTCAAAATACGTCGGTATACAGAGTTTCAAGGAAATTGGATGTAAGCGCTTTTCGGAACTTTATCGGAAAAATTTCCAAGATTCAAAAATCGTAAGTACGGTTCCTTGTAGTTGGTAAAAAGTAAAACAATTTATACTAATGATTTTTTTTATAAAAACAAAATGGCCAGAGTTGTGGCATTTTCAAAATTCAAAAATAGAAACAAAATAAGAAGTTTTAGCCAAATAACGCAAGATTGAAGAAAAAGTTAAAAGGAAAAAATGTTTCTTCTTGGAAGCCGTACAAGATCGTTCATACAACTTTTCGAATTTTCTCAAAAAATCGAAAATTCCGATTTTGATCGCACGAAAAATAATGAAAAATAAACTGTGAACTCGATAACTTTCGGAAAAATAATCATATTAGATTGTGCTTTGGCACAATCTTTTAAGGCCGCGAAAGAAAGGACGAGTTCGTTAACCAGCCATTTCTAACCAATGGTTCTGGTTTCGTCCATCAGAATCGCTTTTTGAAAAATCAAAAATGCATGTTTCCGCTCAAATTATGCAAGGTGCGAAAAAATGTTGAAATCAAAAATTATTTATTTCAAAAAGGCGTATAAGTTTCAAATGTACTATTTTCTCATAAGATGCACAGTTTTTGTTTAAATCGAGAAAACGTTACGGAAAATGAAAAGTTCCATTTTTGAGCGAAACTATGCGAGATATGAAAAAAATGAAAGAAACATAAATTGTTTACCTTAAAAAGTCTACAAAATAATTGTTGAATATTTTTCAATAGGACAAATAGTTTTCGTTTTCATCGTGAAAACACACTTACTAAAATAAAAAATTCCATCTTCAAGCCAAACCATAAGAGACACGAAGAGATAATTCATAGAAAAATTGTTCATCTCGAAAAGTTTCACAAGTTTTTCATGAAATTTTTCCCAATACGGCGTATATATATTTTTTTTGATCAAGACAACACTTCTTAAACAATGAAAAGTTCTATTTGCTAGCCAAACTATGCGAGATGTAAATATCAGTGGCGAGTATTGTAATGACAATGTGTTCCTTAAGGCCAGTAGAGCCTTAAGTAAACTTAATATAAAAAAATGTTCATCATAAATGAAAAAAGAATAAATAAGAAATCTTCATATAAGTGGAGGTTTTCAGCAGTTTTGCAATATTTGAAATTCTGTGTATGCATTAAACAGTAAACTGAATCAAACACGTATGGAGCCGAGTGCGAAGCGCGAGGTGAAAAAAAACCGAGCGCGTAGCGCGGAGTTAATACATTATCGAGCGCGGAGAGCGAGATCTGAAGAGGTTCCGAAGAAGCGAGCCGCGCGCGTAGCGCGCCATGAGAATGTGCCCGCTAAGCGGGCAGATTTTTTTATTTTCAAACGTGTTTGTGCTTAAAAATCTTCGAGTCAATTTTTATTATTTACTCATTTTAATTAAACTTGAAATTTTGGCCTTTGAAATTATAAAATTATCATCAATGTTGATAAATTGAGGAATAAATTAATTGGAACCAATGAACTTTCTATCATTTAGCTCATATGGATGTTCTCATTCCCATCTATCACAGAATCCTTAAAGCAACGGAACATCGCCCGACTGCTGTCCCGAAGACGCGTGTTCGATTCCTGCTAGCTTCATTTTCTACTAACCCGATTTTTCTGTTTCAGCTTATAATTTAATAATATCATATGGTTTCAGAATACACAATTATATAATTTCAAATGTTGTCAATTCCGAATTTAAATCAATATGAAATTATGTTTAATGTTTAATACTGTATAGTGTATATATTCGGTTTCGAGTTCAATAGCATATGTGAGTTTCTTTTTTTTCTTTTCGACTGTTAACAAATACTTCAAACGTTTTTACAATAAATGCAATAGTTTTAGTTTTTATTCGAACATATTTTATAATTCTAACAACAGCTACGAGTGTACTAATATTTCGGTGATAATGCACTGATACGACGAGTCGCATTTATTTTGTACAGGAAGGTATAGAATGTGGAGCGTTTGAAGTCGATATGCAAGCTGTCATTCCTAAATGCATGATCTTACGCGTAGCGATTTCGAGGGTCGCGAGATAGAGTTTCGTCAATGGAACCACACGCCGCGCTGCGCCGCCATGAGAATATAGTAGAACCAGTACGGCAAGTAGTCAAGCACATTTCTGGAACCTTCTAATTCTAAGTGAAAAAATAGATGATAAAATTGCCTTTAAAGGCAATTAATGTTTTTATGATATTTATTCATGTGAAAAAAAATCATTTAATGGTTCTTATTTTCATTCGAAAACTTCTGACTTCACGGGAGTAACAATTTGGAGATTAAATAAGACTCTCTAGAAAAATTAGGTTTTGGATAATGGATTAGTAAAAAAGAGAAATGATTAGTATGAAAAATTTTACCAAGTAAGTATAAATAATGCCTATTAATATACAATAGGCACAGTCGTTCCGGAGCTGAAAAGATGAGATCGATAATTTTCGAATGAGGCAGTATGAAAATTATTCAACATGCAGTATACTGACATACAGATGTCAATGTTACGTATGAGAAGAAAGTATAAGTTATACTTATACATGAGAAATAAGAGATTCTCTTATCATGAGAATTTGAATAAGAACATAAGAAGAAACTCTGAAAAAACTCGAAATTGAGAAAAAAAGCTATGCAGATGAACAAGATCAAAAGGAAGTATGGAGCATCAAACAAAGATATCAATTTAGCAAGGTAAAAGACGAGTTTGAAAAACGGAGATGATACAAATTGTGAAGAAATTGAAAATGAGAAGAACTTAGCCCATGGTCGCTATGGTATAAGTTCAATAGATTGTAGGTTTGCGAATTGTATTCTCGGTGATCCATCATCCTTTCAACAAAAAGTTCTGCCTCCAGAAACCCAAAGATATAATTTTGTTGTCTCTACAGAGACCCAGAGCAATGGCGTAGATTTTCCTATTTAGAGGAGTTAACGTCTTAAGAATATGAATGAACCGCTTGTCTCCTATCCATCCTAAGTTTGAAGTAGAGGAATCCCTTTTGACCTTACGTCTCCCCATGAACTTATTACGAAGATCTTCTCTGCCGAATTTAACCCTAATGATCGGAGGTGTGTTGGCATTATTTAATGTAGGTGCTTTAAAGATGTGGTAGATGTTAACTACATCATCTTCAACTAGAGGAACATCGAGAGCCCGGTGACCGAGTGCATGGTTCCCATAAGGTCCTCATTGGGCTTCATAGGTGGCCCATAAATTTCAAGTATGTTGCGCAGAGCTGCCTGCTCGTTTGAATTTAACGCCTGCTCCAGAGCAATCACTTTTTCTTCCAACTCTTCAGATTCCTTTGTAACACGTACAATATTCTTCTTTAGTACTTCGAACACTACTTTCCAGAAAATCAATACGCCTGGTGTTGTTAGTGAGGTCTGCTTTGGAGTAAAAACGCCTGGCATTTAACCTGCGTTGAATTCCCATTGTATGGTTCTGAATTGTCAAGTCTAGTCAAAATCTCCTCCTTCTGCGCAAGCGTTCCCCTTTGGCCTTTGGATACTATTTGTCGCAGCAGGTCAATGAGACCAGGAGGCAGAGCCGACGGAGTTGGAGGGGTAGGAGTGGAGGGTTGGGAATCAGCACCACGGACGCGACGTCCCGGAAATTATCGTGGTTGTCATTCGCAATTAAGTTGAAAACTACTGTCGCACAGGTAGAACTAGAAGGCAACGCAGTGCACCCCTTGTATTTATATTCAACCAAGCCTTTTTCGAGTAAATCTTAGTCATTTTTGGTGATACCAAAATTTGCACAGGCCAAGTGTATCAGATTGCCACACTTCACACATGTCAAGACCTCTAGACCACCTCTAACAATCGTCACTCGGGCACGCTCTCATGTTAACGTATAAGAGACATAGGAATTTATACGTTTTAGAACAAAAACGCCCCGATTACCAACAAATCAAATCACCACTTAAATATACGGATGTAATTTCTGGTAAAAAATTCAAGAAATCACAGAAAAATGGATCGGAGCAAAATGAAGCGTCCACACCATCTCACCATGACAGGTAAACTATGTGTGACTCATATTTTGTGTTGACCTCTAGCGCTACTTTCACGTAGCAGAGCCAGGTGCCAACACAAAACGAGATTAGAGAGTTCAGAGTTTCAGCCTCAGATGGAAGAGTATAGCATAGAGTTTCTGGTTTAAACCCTGAGGAGGAAGCATATATTACTTATGCACTATGGATGGAGATTTTAGCTGGAATAAAACGGAAACATTTTATCATGCTCAGAGGATAACGCTCTTTCATTGAATTCTAATTGGTAAATTATACATTTAGATTGAGTTTTCCCAAAAAAATAGGATTGATTCTGATGCCAGTACTCATGGAATTAAAGAACTGGAAAGCAAAACATATGAAAGGGTTTATGAAGAAAGGTTGAGTGAAAAAAAGAGAGCGGGCAAAAAATGTAGCTGAGGGTTGGGAAGCGACTCAACGCAAGCAGTTTCCCACCCTGATGATCCAAAGGGATGACAAAAGCGATATTGAAAGGCGTCGTATTATCGACCAAGAAAGGGAGTCAGCCTGGCTTGTCTGGATTCAGATGAAGCACCGAGCAAATATCAATCACTGTGACAAAGTTACGGTTCAATTTGGTAGTGGTTCCTGGTACCACCATACCCTATCCACAATCCTCAACCCATTCTTTCATTTCTCTTTTGAAGACTAGTGCGACAGATACCAGTGACAGAGGACATTGGTTGCTGGGATGGAGAAATGTGACGGTTTTCACAGTTGTGTGATGGTCATAAGAAAGAATCATATGGATATCATGCGTATAATGCTTCTAGAATATCTCCTAATCTCTAGGTCAGTCTGCACTCGCAAGAACATTTTGGCAATATAAGCTTTTCAACTTTTCCGCAGTACACGCATCGGGCATTTTTCCGATGAAGGATAAGTTATTACCACTATAAATTTGAATAAATATTTTTATACGCCATTTATCAGCCTCTTTCTAGTTCTGGGAGTAGCCGTTTCACACGCCTATTTATTTGTGAAACTATAAGGTGATCAGGATGATCTGTTCCATATAAGGAAGCTCTTTGAACCGTTAAATTCATTGCTAGCCCTATCTGTTGCTTATACGCTACACAGTCCAGGATCCTCATAAAGAAGGCCTGTTTTTCCAAAAATTAGTACTAGAAATTCGACGGCAGATTTTTGTAAATTTTCATTTTATGAAATCAGGATGAAATCGATGTGACTAGTGTTATTTTCCAGAAGTTCCAGACTATGTCATGCAGTTCAAAAAATTCAGCTGTATTTATGCCATCTCTTGTACAAAGTCTGTATGCCTCCACTGCAGCCCTCTGCCTAATTAGAAGGTTCATCGGTGATACACCCAAGATGGTTTCTAGTGCCGTTGCAGGAGTTTTTCTCATTGCCCGAGTGATTTTCAGACAAAAATCCTTTGAAAGCTTTCCAGCTGATTCCTGGAACTAATCGAACTGGTTCAGCATACACAGATTAATGAGGCGTTAGTTATAATTTGTCTTATCATTACCGCATATAACAAATATACTACCTTGGGTTTAAGCTCCTAGGTCTTTCCAAATGCACCTCTGCAAGCTCACAAGGCTGCTTTGGCCTTTTTTACTACAGCATCAACATGTAGTTTCCAGGTTACTTTAGGGTAAAGAATCACACCTGAGTACTTACCTGATATGGAGAATTGGACCTTTTTGCCATAGAACTAAGGTTTCTTGAGATCAGATCGCCTCTTGCGTCTCGTAAAAACCACGAGTTTAGTCTTGTGCGGGTCAGCGGATAAAGTACGATCATTGCACCATTTCACAACTATATTTAAGGTTGTTTCCGAAAAGTTCAATCAATGTGCCTTCATGTTTCCTTGTTACTACTATAACAAGGTCATCCACGTAACATCTCGTGTGGAAACCTGCCTCATTCAATCTACAGATTGAATCATCGATGACACAAGGGGGTGGAGCCCGATGAGCAGATACTTGTATGACGGAGAGATTGAATGATTGATTGATTTTGTTTATTCGCTATTAGCTACATAATGCAATAATGCTTCTATACCCAGTGCGTGACATAATTTTCTTACTATTTATGTACTAATCATAAATCTACCTACCTGCAATACTGCTGTATAAATGTATGCCCTTATACATGAAGTCTTTTTGGCCCTGCGTTTATTTTCTAAAGCTTATTTGTAGATTATTATTGGTACTTTTAGTTTTATACTTCTGGTTAGCTTCTACTCTTTGCATTTTATTACAAATATATTGTGGTTACATATTATTCTCAGATTAATGTATAAAAATACAAACGTTGAAAGCAATTTTATGGCAGAGAGGAGGAGAAAAAAAGAGCGGGAGGAGGGATGCGAAAATTCTACTTTTAAACAAAGCATCAGACTCAATCGTTACAACGATATCTGGTAAACAATTCAAGAGCGTTTTCGTCATTACAATAGAGGACCTTTCATATAAAACCGTCCTGCTCTGTGGAACTCGGAATCGTCCAAGGTTCCTAACCTTCCTATCAGTTACAGCTACCCTTTCAATGAATCGATCATACAACAGGATGGCACGATTTTAAAATACCATGAGAGATTACGCTTATGAAATATTTTCTCCTACCAGCAACGCTCAACCACCCCATCCCTTTGCGATATGGTGTAACATATTCATCCCGCTTCACATTATATCAATCATATGCATGAGTTCAACAGCTTGGTGAGTTTTCGATTCAACTCGTCAGTAAGACCATTGTAGACCACGCAAAAATTATCAGAGTGAGGTATTATGAGGGAAGAGACCAACTTAGCTTTCATATTTGTGGAAGTGCAGCTGTTTTGAAGTAGCATAGACACGTCTGCATATTTTACTAACTTGTTTATCCCATGCTTGAGTAGGAGTAAGAAAGAATCCCAAGTTTATCGCATTTTCGCCGAAAGGAATTATAGTATCCATTATCTTAACCAGGGGAAGAGAGGCCATGTCTAGGCTGTTGATATATTTAGAACTCCCGAATTTTAGGGCTTTGATCTCACCAAGATGAACCTTCAGCTTATTGGTTTCTGACCATTCATATATCGCCCTCGCATCTCGATGGTTAGGATCAACAGTCCCGCTGATTTCGTCTGGACTACACTGGATGTATATTTGACGATCATCTACAAAATGCATATGAAGTGTAGATTTATTAGCAGTTCCAATATATTTGATGGAGAGTAAAAATAGCAAAGCCCAAGCACAGACCACTGGGGACGCCAGTGCCGATATTGCCCTACTCTGATCTTTCACCGCTTAATCCAATGACCTTCGAGAGTAAGTCATTTAGTCATTCAGACAGTAAGTCATTTAGTCCTTTTGCCTCCCAAGAATGACGCCATTTACCTGACACACATATTTATACGAAAGTAGGTTAGCTTTTTCTCTTGTTAATCGGAGTACGTTGTATGTGGCTGCAGGGAGGTATTGGTTTGTGTAGAGACGAAAGGGGTCCTAGCGTTAATAATCGAACTAGCATAGATAGTCGCCTAACCTTTATATGAACATCAGCCTCTGCGAGGAAGGTTGTGTGGCAGAAGTTGAACCTTTCTCTGGTGTCGCTCCTGAGACAGAAGACTGAGTAAGCTTCAACGATGCAGAGAGAGTAGAAGACATCCGATGTACGTTAACAATTCCAGCTAGAGCAAGCTGAACATTTAGAGCCTTCGAGATGTAACAAACAAGATCCATAAGATTTTTCTCTGCACTCTCAGATAGTCCAGCAATGACTACATCATCCTCATATTGCTGATATTCTGTTTTCAACAAACGCTGATTTTTTCGTCATTGATCATCCTTCATATTTCATAATTGATCTCGTAGAGCTTTGATTTCGGTAGTAAGTACTAATACTTGAGAGTTCAGTTAAAAGTACTGATTTGAAATAGCCTGAAGCTGTGGCACTGTTCTCTTCAAGCTTTAGCTGCATCACGCGAGAGAGAGAGAGAGGGGGGGGGCGGGACAGGGGGGCGGGAGAGGCAGGGAGGGGCAGTTTATAATTTGCATAAAGGAAGAAAGAAAGGAAAAAAAAGAAAGGAAGAGAGAAAGAAAGGAAGATGGGAAGAAAGAAAGAGAAAGAAAGGAAGAAAGGAAGACAGGAAGGAAGGAATAAAGAAAAAAAGGAAGGAAGAAAGAAAGAGGGGAATGAAGCTAGAAACGAAGGAAGGGAGGAAGAAACGAAGATACGAAAGAAGGGACAAAGGGAAAAAGGTAAAATGGTAGGAAGAAAGAAAGAAAGAAGGGAAAAGAGAGAAAGGCAGGAAAGAGGGGTGAAAGGGGAAGGGACAAAGGGTAGAAAGATAAGGAGGGAGAAAGGAATAAAAAAAAACAAAGAAAGGAAGGGAGAAAGAATGAAAGGGGGAAAAAAGAAAGACAAAAAGAGAAGGGAAGGAGAAAACAACTTTGTGTGTACCAACAAGAATAAGCGGCGATTGCCAACTCTGCCAATAGTATGTAGATGAAGGATATACATAATGAAACTTTGGTTATACAACCACCGCAGGGTTCTCCCAGGAGAAACTGTCATTCAAGAAAATGACACAAGCTCTCAGTAAAACCGCGGTAAACTACAATCATGGGCACGTATCTTAAGGACACAGAGCGACCCAATTATTGCCTTTTAGAATAAAAATTTTATGGCAATGGAGAGGCGATATTACACAGAAAATAATGATAATAAATCTAATTGAAACATACATTAGATTAGTATTAAAGTATATACAGCTATGTAGCTGAAGCTTGATTACGAATCGAGTAGCCACATGCATTCGAAAAGTGAAA
This sequence comes from Neuroterus valhalla, assembly GCA_011762715.2. Lineage (NCBI taxonomy): Eukaryota > Metazoa > Arthropoda > Insecta > Hymenoptera > Cynipidae > Neuroterus > Neuroterus valhalla. The sequence goes on along the minus strand of WSXT02007247.1, from coordinate 5,213 downwards.
AAGCCTTTATTTTTAACATCACGTTTAAGTAGTTAGATAAAGAACGGAGCCATACTGGGTTCCATTATAGTTGTTTCAGTTTGCGATGTCAAGTTTGCTATATGTATATCAAACTGAAGTTCCTTCTTTCCAATCTGATCATATTTTGAAGGAGAGTGAATTCGCGGGATCTAACAAATATCTTGCTAATTTACTCATTTAGTCTGGCACCATTGAGTTCGAGCAAATTCAGGTTAATCCCTGCTCACTTCAAACACCATATGAGTTGGCCTTGCTAGTTTTATTTGTGATTCTCAGCGGAAACAGTCTTATCAAAATTCTGCAGAAATATCTTAGGATAACGCGAGTCTTTCATTTCGAAGACCCAAGCTTCCCACTAAAGAGCCAATTTTATTATATGATGGGGGACGCAAGTTAATCCTAGTTCCAATTCAACTACGAAGTCAGGTGTGTTTCTGGATAGTCGAAACAAATTTTTGAAGAAACGAACTTGCGCTTTCTCGAAGACCTCTAGGCATTTGAGACTACAAATATGTGACCCATATAGCAAAGTACTTTTGATAAGGTAATCTGGATTTTAGCCATAGATGGCCATAAGGAACATTAAGAATCAGCCCTTCTCACAGCGCCATAAGCAGCTTATTCGAAACTACAACCTCTGAAAAAGCAGTACCAACGTAATCAAATAGCGGCACAAGGTCCAAAGGACTAATGTCATATTTTAGGCTTAAGAGTTAGCCGCTGATTTTGCCCGTTTTGAAGATAGTTTATTTTGTTTTCATCTTCCTAACTGTAATCTTATTGATTACAGAATATTCCTGAAGGGCCTTTTGTTTTCTGATCGCATCAATTTTTGTGTCAGAAAAAATAATCAAATCGTCCGCATATAGCAGTAAGATAATGTTTTGTTTCCTCGTATTCTTAGCCCGACCAAACCCTTATCTCTACAACATATCTCTATGTCGGATGTGAGGAGATTGAACATCATTGGACTGAGCACTTCACCATAGAGAACTCCCTCAATGACGGGTACTCCCTATGAGAGTCCGTCCCCCGACTTTGAGCAGGGAGCGATCCAAGTATGACCACTCTCCTCATCCAACCGGCAAATGCCGCGACATATTTCTGTCACAGGGGTATGGCTTAAAGGTTACTAACCAGTAATGGCGTCGCACCTCCGAGAGCACCGATGATACAATCACTCCAACCGAATATCCTTGATGCAATCGATGTACCTGCTCTCTGAGATATCTTTACCTCTCCTCTTCCTCGATTTCCTTGCCTTTGATTTTGTAGCTAGCCGCAGTCAGAAATTCAATCACGAACATAGTTCGGTCACGTTTGTCAAGGAGCACGATGTCAGGTCAAGTGTGTTGGATACGTACTATTGTTAAGGAATAGTAGTTCCAGTAGATTCGGCACTCTTCGTTCTCAACAATAGACTCCATCCCCCTTGGAGCTTTCAGCATGGCAGCGTCGTGGCCAACACCATAGAAGCGATATAGATGGTAGTGAAGAACTCTCAAGGCCGCATTTTGACCGTACATATACTTCGTTCCTGTGTGAATAGAACTACACGATAGTATATGACGAACGTGCTCAGAGAGTTTGAGACACGCCCTGCACCTATAACTCGAAACCTCTTGACGTAATATGATGCTACGGTATGCGAAGGTGGAAATCACACTGTCCTGACCCGCGAAAATGAAACTTCTCGTCCTGGGATTAAGTCGAGATAAGTTGCGGAAAGCGTCCTTGTCTTTATGTTGTTTCAGGAAGTTTTTGGCTTCCGCTTTCTCCCTCTGTGCTTTTAGGAGTAAGGCAAAGTAAGTAAGGCCAAGAGTTTCAGCTGCCTTCTCCGCGGCTATGTAAAGTGAACGCTCCTACCCCACTCATTTCATGATTCCTGACAATTGCCAGAAGGAGATATCTACTATTCGCGATACTATGAGCAGTTGATATGCAAGCTTTTTTCTATATGCATTATCTTGCTCGTAGTAACATCAAGTGCCTTGAGGTCGTTCTTCGTCCATGAAACCACCAAAAACGAATAGAGTAGAACCGGGACGGCAAAAGCATCAAAGCACCAAATCTGTCGGAGAAGGTCTCCGTATCTGCTTCGGAGAACCTCTTCTAGTGATGTTCCATCCTAAATGCGGCTCTCATGCATGCCCATCTATACTTGATATTCGTCCATGTTTCAGATGAATCTTAGGATACTTATCCAATCCAACGTCCATACTGATCTCTCGTATGTACCCCTCGACGATACTTAGAGCATTCTTGAGAGGTTTTTTTCAGAAGCATATATCTTCAAGTCATCCTTAGAAAATATATGAGTAACTATATGCTCACGAACATTAGTTCCGCCACAGAGATATCCATGAGGATTTTGAAAAGCGAGAGACAATGGCAATAGTGTGATGCAGAATAGGAGAGGACTCATTGAGTCACCATGAAAGACACCTCCCTGGGAAGTGATGTTGAGAAAGCGTTCTGAGTAAATCTCTTATTCGCGAAAGGTTGAAGGCACGGTTTCTCAACACTTGTTGTGAAAGGTGCAAATGCTCTGGATGTTTCTGGCACCGCAGAGTAAGCAGGTGCCCCATCTTACCTCTGCAATTACTAACAGTACTGGCATCGTAGCAATTAAGCAGGTCATCGCCATGTAGATCCGTCCATAAAATACGTCAATGGTCTCGCCACTTAGTTATCGTGTTTTCATCTGATTCAGCACCCGGAACTTCAAAATGGTCGTCAAAACTTGCCGAACCCTCGCCGGGTGTTCTGTGCGTTCGATCATTTGGAACCGCATTTACAACTGGATTTGTGTTTAGAGTTTCCAGCGTTAATGCCACGAGTAGATAGGGAAGGGATTGTACGCCCTCAAAGAGCCTCGAATGTGGAGGGAACGTCTGCTCTAGGAGCGTATGCTTCAGGAGGTGACGTGGTAACCTAGAGACACTGTTTACAATACCACTCCATGGTACCACGATGCTCTTAGCACAGTTCTTTACGCCTTTGCTCAGGGGTTTTTCCTCTCGCATGGTTTTGCTGGAAATTGAAAATTTTCATTTTTAGAACATTTTTTACGATCTAAACAAAATCTGTGCATCTTATGGAAAAAGTGATCTCATACAAGTTTTCAGACCTTTTTAAAATTAATTATTTTGGACCTAAACATTTCTACGCACCTTGCATAGTTTGACTGGAAATGTGAATTTGTGATTTTTCAAAAAGCTTTATCAAAGGATAAAACCAGAACCATAAGTCGAAACTGGCTGGTTAAAGAACTCGTATGTCCTTTCCCGGCCTCAAAGAAGTTCGCCAAAGCACAATCCAATACGACCATTCTTTCGAAAGTTATCGAGTTCACAGATGACAGACAGAGATAAGGACAGACAGGTAGACAGACAGACACCTTCGTAAAAATAGTTTTTTTCTGACTCGAGGGGTCTCAAAACGTGGAGATTTTATTAAATCTTTGAAAGTCATTTTCCGCATAAAACTAATACCTTCTAATTCAGAATAAGAATGTAAAAATGAAGCATGAAACATTTGCAGGGCAGCATACGGCAAGAAACTTTACTGTTCGGTCTTGTATCTTATTCAATGTTGTTTACACTCGGAAAAAGCTCTCTTGTGTCAAAAGGATGCAATTAGACACAAATGGAATATTTCTTCCCAAATTCAAGGTTGTTAGGATTCTCACTGGTCTCAGAAAAATCTTTCTGCAGCAATCAGAATCCCTTTGCAACAACTTTATCTAGCCTTCCAGCGAAATAATTATATTTGTTTCAAATATACATTCACATGGTTAAAAAAATACAGACAAGCAAAGGACAAATTTTTGTCAAGGCGACTCTTTCTCTGATTGTAAACAATCATGTGAATATTGGATTTTTATATCACGTGTTTACCCATGATTACAACGAAATTGACAGATCTTTTTCAGGCGAGAAATTTTGTTCTTTGACTTTTGATTTTATTCTGCGTCTTGCTGAATAGGAAGGAGATTTGATTAGAAAATTATTGCGAAAGATATCGTGCCGCTACAGAACGACTGTAACCCGCAGCGAAACATATATCCTTCTTTCAAACCTCTAAAAGCCCTCTCCATGAAGACTTTGAGAGGATCGAAAGAGATTTCATTAAAATATAATTGAAGCCTTCTTCAGCTTCTCGAAGGCTGCAGTTGTTTCAATCTCTGCAAATACCTAGAGGTTCAAAGGACAGTGTTGCGAGAACCTCGTTAAAGTTTCGTAGCTTCTCCACTCATATACTCCCCACTACTCAACCGTCTTAGATTGTTGAGTTAATCGAACTATAGGGCGAACTTTCGCATATTTGGACCTTCTCTTGTACCTACAGATAATCATGCGAGTATTGCAGACGAAAGACTGGAATTGGAATAATTTAATCGAACCTGCAAAACCCGGAAACCGGTATGATATTTATCAAAGCCAAGAGAATTTTCTAGCTTTTTCGAAGTGCAAGATGCATGAGAAATTATTGCATATGCACAAACACTTTGACCACATATTACGTCGAGCACGACAGGCTGAGAAAACGGCATGAATGTAGTAGTAATTAATTCTTTATTCTATCCTCTAAGGCCTAAAAATACGCAGACTATGTCTGCTACATCAGAGGTTACATGTATTTATAATATTTACAGACATCTTATTCTAATCTTACATTCTAACTTCACGACCTTAAAATTGCCGCATCGCCTTTCACATTGTTTCAACGCCTCGCTTCAACGCATAACCTGCACGCATCGCCTTAACGCATTTTACATGTGTATTCTTATACTCTATTCTCACTTTCTCCTTTTTCTTTCTTTCCAATTATCTTAGCCATTCCACCACCTCTTTTCCCCTTTTCATGCAAAATTTCTCCTATTGTCATGCTTACTTTCTCTATTTTCTTACACTCTTCCAGCCAGTGTTTTAAGGTATTCGTACCTCTCTCACAAATCATGCATATTCTTCCCTCATCTCTTTCCCAATATTATTTCCTTTTCCTTCAACACTTATCCATTCATATTTCTCATTTTACCTAGATTTCCATCAAATCCTGCTGCACCTTTATTTCCCTTTTATGCATTTATTTAACCCCCTCTTTTGGCCAACCCAGGGTGGCCGCAAGATCAAAATTTTCAATTTCCCTGACATTTCCCTGACATTTCCCTGACATTCAGGCAAATATCC
>WSXT02007236.1:0-14813 GCA_011762715.2 Neuroterus valhalla | reverse complement strand
GCGATCAATAAATTTTCATACAAAATAATACCCATACCACTTCAGTCTACTACGAGATCAACAATAAAATAAGCAATCCTGCACGGCATTGAGTTTTGGTGGTAAACAATTCGTGGCACAAATCCAACAGAATATTTCTTTCTTTATAAAAAAAACATGTCTAGATATCATATAGGATGAATGAGAAAACAGCATGATCAAATGCAAAACAACTTGCCAAAAAACTGAAGAATGAACGCCAAATTTTTACCTTGTCACACTTCCAATTCTTCAGGTTTTTTGTATATCAAAAATCATCTGTTTGAAAAATAGAATAATGCACACAAAACTATAGTAGAAGTAAGTATGTTTTTCCATAAAACCTTATCGAAAACTTATTCCCCTATTAAACAAAACATAAATTGTTGAAGAAAGTAATGCAAAGGACTCCCTAGATAGGCCCACTTCTTATATGACATCCCGAGAATATAAGTCGTTGATAAAGGGGTACAAGGGGTACAGAGAAAAAAGATTCGAGCGTAGACGAGTTGAGAAGTTCTGTGGCCACAAAGCAAGGAATTTGAACACTTGCATGAAAATTTCGGACTTATTGCTCAAAGCGGAAAATTCTCTCTAAATAAATTATTAATCAATGTTGAGAAAGGTCCATCCTTCATTATAAAAAAGTCACATTTTTTAAAAATACAGTTAATCAAAAAATGTTCCACACGGTCCTGACTGTTTGGATTAGAGTTCCCTCCAGATAAGGCAAATGCCATTGTAGGCCAAACCTGAAACTTAACGAATTTGCGAGGTTCAGCGTATAAAAAGGACGAGAAGAAAGTTTATCTCATCAAAAACGTTAACCGCAGGCAAAGTTAACAGTCCTGGACCAAGGTTTAATTCCAAGATAAATTTTGCACTATTATTTTGATATCTATTTTTCGTTATTATAGAAGTTCTCTCAATTTCAAGAAAAATATATAATATTATGTACTATTATAATAATATATATTATAATGAATATAATTCAATAAATGATACAAGCTTTTTCTAGAGATAACACGAGAGCGATACAACTTTTGCGTTATCCGTCATCTTTCAACGATATATTATACGAATTGTAGATATTTTAATGTCTATGCATAAATTATGCAACTCACTCCTGGGGTATCCATTTTTCTGAAGATTGAATTCGCACGAAATGTTAAAAAATGAAATATTCCTAGATAAATCAAAAGAGATATAGAAAATCATTCTACTGTTTTTTAACAAATATCTTAATTAGTCTCAATAAAGGTTATCTAATTCAATAATAAATATAAATCGAACTTTTGGAATTTGACTCTAATCAAAAAATGCCAATATGATAATTTGCCGATCTTGCTAACATCTGCTAAAAATCACAATTATATATCATGGATCTCACAAGAAGAATCTTAGAATTATCTACACAAGAATTTTTGAAATGATGTGACTTTTAGAATTTCTAAAGGATCAAAAAATCTTATTAGAATAATTCCTTTCTGGAACTCATTAAAGTGATTTTCGTTTTTTACAAATTGAAAATTGCTAAAATGACGTATTTTCAGTAATTTTTTCCAACTGGAAGAGTATCATAGATACGAAGAGCAAGACTTTTTGTCAGATTTCAGTAACATTGACAAGTATGTTCGAATCTCTTCAAGAAAGTTCGTTTCGACTCTGCAAATTCTCTAAAATTCAACAATGGTTGGATTTATCTGGGTAACGAATTTGACTTTGATTATAGGACCCTAAAGAATAGTATCAAAGACTGATTTGGTTCAAAAAATGTTCTGAAATTCAGTATCGTAACACCATTTAGACAGATATCAGACCTTTCTCTCAATTTTTGCAATCGGAAAAATAAAAAATTTGGGCGATTCAATTAAACTCTCATGAATGAGAATTTACATGCATAAATGAACGTTATACATTATATATTTTTGGGGTTCCGGGGACACTGGCAGAGACCCTAATAATTTCAGTCAGATGTCTGCCCGTCCTTTGTACTCTTTTCCCAAAAGGGGTATTGGGGTCTGTAAGGGGGGAGAGGAAAGGAGGACGAGGGGACGGAGGGGTTGGACTGTGGAGGAGTAAGGGGAGGTGAAATATGGCGAAGGTGAGTGGAGGAGTAAGACTTAGGAAATGGAAAGTAGAGGAGTGCGAGGAGGAGGAGATGGAGAGAAGGAAGGAGGTGGAAGTGTGGGGGAATTAGGGATAGGAAGTGACTGGGTGTGGAGGAGTGGGAAGTATATGTGAGTAATAGGAGGGCGAAGGGAGTGAGTGGTTGGGTTAGCGATTAGTGAGGGGAGGTGAAATATGGTGAGGGTTAGTGAAGGAGTGAGAGTTAGGGAGTGGAAAGTAAAGAAGTGTGGGGAAGAGGAGATGGAGAGAGCAAGAGAGCAAAAAATGAGGAAGGAGGAAGAAGGCGGAAGTGTGGGACAGTTAGGGATAGGAAATGACTGGGTGTAGAGGAGTGGGAAGTATATGTGAGTGACAGGAGGGCAAAGGGAGTAAGCGGTTGGGTTGAGGATGAGTGAGGGGAAATATGGTGAGGGTGAGTGAAGGGGTGAGAGTGAGGGAATGAAAAGTGAAGGATTGTGGAGAGGATGATATGGAGAGAGTGAGAGAGCGAGAGAGGAGGAAGTGTTGGAGAGTAGGGATAGGAAGCGACTGGGTGTGGAGGAGTGGAAAGAGAAAGTTGGAGATAGGAGGGCCAGGGGAGAGAGGGGCTTGGGTTGAGGAGTGAGGGGAGTTGAAATACGGCGAGGGCGAGTGGAGGGATGAGAGTGAGGGAATGAAAAGTAAAGGAGTGCGGGGAGGAGATGGAGAGAGCAAGAGAGCAAGAGAGCAAGAGAGGAGGAAGGAGGTAGAAGTATGAGAGACTTAGGGATAGTGACTGAGTATGGAGGAGTAGGAAGTGAATGTGAGTCATTACGAAGGGAGGAAAAGAGAAGGGATAATAGGGGAAGATTGGATCAAATAGAAATAAAGAGTTTCAAGTTAGTAAATACAAAATGTAAATTTATATTCAAAAAATTGAAGGAGATAATGCTTATGCGTGAAAATTTGGAGAAAGATTAGAGGCATTCAAGTTATCAGGTCAGTGAATATGGATACCTTCTATTGAAATAATTCTTCCTACGCGAATCTCATCTCCAGCACTCGCACGTATACATATGTATGGAGTAAATAAAAAAGCTCGACTGGGTCTGCGTCTGATCGAGCAGTGGAAAGGGGGTTTTATGGGCGGATAAAAATCCTCCAACCTCTTTTCCCATTTTCTCTTTTCGGCAACGAGTACTTCTCTACGTGCATTACGTTTTCCTGCCAATAAAGGCCCTGTCGACATATTTCTAAAACCCTTAAAAGAAATCATTTCTTCCTGCAATGTAGGAAAAAAAGTAAAATTCTTTTTAAATCTCTATATTCTATATTCTACATGTTCTTCTACATCTCTATAACTTCCTTAGAAACACTTCGTGTGTCAATTATTACTCCTCTCTATATAAGATGATTTCATTCCTGTATAGAATCAAGTTTAGCATTCTTCATTGCTTGGATTGATTCGACGGAATTTATTTCTAGGTATTCAAATATTACCTCTTTGTTTCTGCGATTCCCAGTGAAATCTGAAAATAATTGAGGTTAAATACTGAGGCGAATGAGTGAAATAATTTAATACACGCGATAATAACCGAGGTATATTTCGAATAATTCTGCACGAAATGGGAAATTTAACCCATTTGGAACATTTAATGGAATTTTTAATTCCATAAATGAACGAGAACAATTCATTGTTTCAGAGAACTAGATGACAAGACATTTTCGTGTTCGATTCGTGTTCGAGCCGCTCTCCTGATAATGCCTAAATTCAGAAGGGGCCATTCACAAAGTACGTGATACGTATTTCATGGATTTTCACCCACCTTCCTCCCCCTGCGTGATACGAACCATCTAAAATGTATTTTATAATAAATAAGAGTAACTGTTTTTGATACTACAATCTATTCCTCTGCACTAGTTCCTCCCTCCTCCTTCGTTCACCTGACTAGTTTCCTCGTTTTTTAAACTTGTTTTTGATACCTTTTTTCAATTTCGAATTGCCTCATTCTGTCCAAAAAGTTTTAAGTTCAGTATTTACCAGTTTTTATTTCAAATCTTTTACCATTTAATTTAAATGGGTAATTCAAATTGGAAATTACAATTGGAATTGAGAATTTTGATTCTTCAAGCTTTTAGTAATCTAAATCTATAATAGAAGCAAAAAAAGGTGCAAATATTCTATAATAAATCTTGCTTAAATTGCTACTTACTGTGAGAAATGGAATTTGCTATACATTTTTTCTCCTAATTGTAAAACTTCTGGGATATTCAACGTTCTTTTTTTCTTTCGGTGAAAGATTTTATACCTTCCAGGAATTTCTTAGAAATTTTGAGAAAGGTTATTCTTGAATCACAAAAGTCGTAATTTTTTCAAAAAAATATACATGATGCGGGGAACGCTGATGCAACAAAGTTGTTCATCTTAAAAAGCTCAAAATGAAGAGTTTTAAGTGCACAAAAATGCTTTGGCTTGAAAGATTTACTGTTTTCAATTTCTGACACTCTAGATACTTGTGATCGTCTTCAACTTATTATTATTTACGAGAACAATCATTTCGCTATAGATAGGTTGAAATTACAACATTTTTATTTTTCTTTTTCTTTCATAATATAATGTCCTCATAGAAAATTTGCATATGTCACGGATACGAAAAATAATTATTGCATCTTGTAGAGAATGTTAATGATAATTTATTTCTACGAAAAACTATGGAATATTATGTTCTAATATTTTTGACATTTCAACGGTCAAACATTTGAAGTGCATGACCGAAGAAGGCTATTTCCAAGCGGAATGGCAAAATCATCAACCCCTTATAATCTTTACCAATTTTTCATGTCTTCCGGAAGCTAGAATAAAAATGTATCATGTAACGTCAGAAAATGAGAAATGAAAGCCATAGAGCATGAAATATTATTGTTTTAATTCTCAACAAATCCAAAAATATAATCAACCATCTGCGCATACTCGACTTTTTCGTGCTCTCCGTATGACGGACGTCATCATAATGGTAATTTATTTGAATGTAAGGTTCCAAATCGGAGTTCCCAGAACCAATTTTAAATGAGATTTGATTACTTGACAATAAAAAATGAACGCTTTCAACAAGATTTCAAATTATTTACTTCAACATTAAGCAATGTTTTTCTTATTCAGGGGAATCGACACCATTATTCAACCAGTGTGTTTGCACTGAATTTTGAAAGAGAATAAAATCATCCGGCTGAATAAAAAAAATATATATTCAAGAATCTGAATTAGTTACATGAAAATGCAGCATGCCAAACAAGTTATGGACCATTTACTTTTCATGCTAAAGGAGTTTTTGGCACAAGGTCCTGAAAGTTTTCCAATATCGAAAGGAAGCTTCACAGCAGATTTCATGCTTTTGCAAGAATTCAGGCGAAACTTGGACATCTGCTTGTTATAATAATTCTGTTATTTTATATCTACTCACTATTTACATATTCCCATATGCAATATCAACTTTATTCTAAAAAAAGATTAGAAAAATAATTTTTCAAACAAATAAATTGTTATAAATATTTGGCCATTTTCATAAACAACTGTATCAGTCCAAGATAAACAGATAACGGATAGAAATGCCGAGTTGAGACTTGTCAATCGCAAAAAAAAATTATTCAAACAGTAAGAATGTTTAGAAATTTTTTTTAACTTTCTTGATTGTCCAACATCCAAGAATGTAAAGTAATATTATGACAAGAGATAATAACATCATTACCAACATCTACCAACCCTTTGCAGTTGATGATTATTCAATTAAGTATTCTCTGCATCCCCTCCACTCTAACTACATACCTACTATAAACGCAGCGCAAAACGATTTGAGATTTGGGTCTCTAAAAGAAAAAAAAACCAACTGTTCTTGTAAAAAACTAAAGACATCAATGAATTCTTTTCGAAAAAGCCCTTTCAAAAAGTGGTTATAGGAATAAAAAAATTATTTCGTAAACAAGAACATTGTTTATGATTCTTCGTAATTTTTTCCACAACTACGGAATAACAATAAAAGTTTGAGAAGAACGTTCTTATAGTGACGTTGATGAGAAAAATTTCGAAAATTGCAACAATATAAATTTAAAAAATTGTTGCATCCCCTCCGCGCTTGCTGCACAAAGTGTGAGCCCGCGCATATAGATTTGGATTTTGGGACTCTTGTTTTAAAAAAAGTAACAGTTCTTATAAAAAACCAAAAATATCAATAAATTTTTTTCTGGAAACCACTTTCAAGAATTGGAAATGGGAATGAAAAAATAATTTTCCGAACAATTGAATTGTTTATAATTCTGTGTGGTGAGCGTGGAGGGAATACAAAGATTGTTTAAAATAATATTTTTGCAAATTTTTAAATTTTTTTCTTATTTACGTGTGTCCATGAAGAGCGTTCATTTGTTGCCTTCAAACTTTTATCGTTATTCCGTAGTTGATTAAAAAAATTCCTGGAAATTTCGAACAATGTAATTATTTTCAAAATTATTCTTTTATTCTACTATCCGGATCTTCAAAGGGTATTTTCGAGAAAAATTTATTGATGTTTTAGGTTTTCCAAAAGAACTGTAAGTTTTTTTCTTAATGAGAATCCAAAATTTCAAATTCATTTGCAGGGCGTTTATGGTATTTAGTTAGAATAGAGGGGATGAAAAGAGTACATAATTAAATAATTATCAACTGCCAATGGACGATACGTGGTGGTAATGATGTTATCCCCGCTCGTTATAACGTCTTTTTACATTCTTGGATGTTGGATGGGCAGAAACGATACAAAAAATTTATAAACGACAAAATCAGTATCAGTCTTAGTTTCACGATACAAACGTCAGATTTTTTTAATTAGTATCCGAAATTTCAAATCTATATGTTCTACAGAGTCGTTTTAACCTGCAACATAAGGCTTTTCCTTTGACGCAAAAACTGATTGAGAATTATGTCTATATCATGTGTTTGTTTCAGATTTAATGTTCAATTATATGTTCTGGGTAGTCTTTTTAGTTCATAAACTGTATGTAGTATTTGTGCATACAAAAATATATGTTTCTCTTCTTTCTATAGTAAGAAAATGTTTCCAATCTTTCCAACAACCCAAATTTACAACGTCTAATAAAAACCAATACACTTGAAAATTAGAAAAGAAATCAAATAAGTTGTACTTTAACATTACTCAGTTCAGTTTTTATTGGTATAATTATATTTATTTTTAGGAAGAATTCAAAGAAGTACTCTTTGAATCCAAGAAAAAATATTCTTCGGCAAATCCCGTAAAAAATTACTCACACTATAAGCTGATTGAAATCCGAAATCGTTTATTATTTCGTAAATTCTTAAGGTTCCAAAATAAGATAAAAATAATTTCAATTCCTTCTTCTATAACTAACTAAATGGAATTTCGATATCCAAATGAACTGAGTGAAGAACAATGTTTAAACAGAAAAGTTGAATTTTCAAACCAAGAGGTGAATCTTGAAAAAATTAATTTTCATCGAAGCAGTTCAACTTATAAACAAAAACTTGAACTTCTATAAAAGAAAAAATTCTTACCAAGGAGATTAATTTTTTCACAAAAAAATATGGGTTTTCAAGAAAATACATTAATTTTCAACATAATTGTTGTATTTACAAGCCCATCGAATCATCGAGACGAATCATCTAAAGAAAATAAAAATTACCAACCCGAATATATAATTTTTCAACAAAAGAGTTAATTTTCGAACATAAATATGAATTTCGTAAAAAAAAGTGGAATTTTCAACTGAAAAACATGATTTTTCGACGAGGAAGAGTATTTTCTACCAAATATATTAATATTTGAAAAAAATTTCATTTTCTGAAATTTAAATTCTACGAGTTAAAAAAATACGAGAGTAAATGCAACATCTTTTTTTATAACTAACAACATGGATTTTTTAGACTCCAATTCCAATTAATTTATATGTGTACATTTATCAATCTTACAGCACTTATACAGTTCATGGAATCTTGTACATTGAAAAACTAAAAATAATCCAATGACTTAGTTATAATATAACATTTAAATAAAACATGCCAAAAAAATATTCAACGTTGAGGTATTAGATTAAATATGGATCGGGGCACCAAGAATTTTTAACCCAGCACTGGTCGTTTCTCACAAGCGGTAAGAATTTTTCCGGGTGGTATATAAGAACCATCTTGACTGCTACCTTCGGTATGTAATATTCTGCGTTAAGGAATCGCATTGTATGTAGTATCTGGTGTTTACTTAGCAACAATATTTTTTTCAATTTGCTCAGAACCCTCCATATTTTCCTAGCGTGTCTTGCAAATAAAATTCGCTGCCTGTAGAATTTTTCCCAGACTGTCGTAGACATATTAGAGTCTCCAAATTTGTTTTCCTTCATCAAAATTTTTCTAAACAGTCTGAGACAGTCTAAGTCTTTTTATAGGACAATTTTTTTCCGTGTACGGAAAAGTGAATGTCATTTTGTTTCTTTTTATGTGTAACATAAGGAGTGAAAAAGTAACTACAAGTTTTCATTAGACATAAGTGATTACACGTGAATGAAGTGAAAAAGCAGTTAGCATTACATTCACGTGTCACACATATGTCACTACGCTTCAAGAAGCACCATTTCTCATGACTGAACTCACGGAATATCGGCGAGTTACGATTCTGGTAACGACATCCTGACACCATCCAGGAACAAGAAGTTCGTCAAAGTGTCGTTACACCAGGATATCAAAGTCCAGAAACGTTCTGAACGTCCACGAATGACATAACTTTCTCGAAATCAAAATCTTCAAAACTTTCCTAGAAATAATTGCTATTATTCCCAAAATTGACACTGGTTATTGAAAGGACTATTTTTAATCAATTACGAATAAATGCTATTAATCATCATAATAGAGGAGATAGATGTCTCACTTGATATTCAATTCTGAGAACTAACGTCACAGGTATATTGGATCAGATGATAAGTTGATTGTCATGTAAAAATGTTAAGAGGTCGAGATCAAACCAAAATATTTGAGACTATATTTTTCAATCCTGATAATCGTTAAGTGCAATTTTATGCTACTGTTATAAATAGATATTAAGTGATGATTTTTTTTATTCTATGATATCACACTCCTGCAGATGAACTTAAATCAAGGTTTGATATGGAAACTCTTTGATTGTTTTTCCGTTAAGACCTTAAAAATGTAGATAAAAATTGGATTGACATCAAAATACTACAGGAAATCATTTTTTTACCAAAAATTTAATTGTTGTGGAAGTTACCAAATTTTGTTACTTTGAACAAACCTGTTGTTGCTCCAACAAACATTTTTTTACCCATGATGGTTTGCTAAAGGAATCAAGTTTTCGTTGTAGCAACACAAACATTTTTTTTGGTTCCAAGGCATCTAAACCGTTTCGTTTTACGGACCGAAAATTTGATCAATACTGTTGAAAAAGACCTTGATTTTTTCTACTTATATATACGAATATGAACGCCTTTCAAATCCTTGACCCACCTTGAAATAATTGTTCTTAAAACTTAAATAGAAACTCTAAGGTTTGGATCAGATATTTAAGAACGAGTGCTGAGGAGCCTGAAGCGTTGTACATCAACGTTATTGACTTTGTCGAAATTCGTCTCAAAGACGACCTAGTTACATCTGGCCTGGGTTTTGTCACGTTTTAGCACCTTCGTTCCCCAAATCAATATAACAGTTAATTGTCACGCAACTAACAGAGCCGAGAAAATGAGAAAGTTTCATGAATATAAGTCCTGCTACCAGAATTGATTTCGGGAGCTATTATTAGAAAACTAACTCTTTTTTAGTAGAAGAGACACTGTCATGTTTTCTGAAGAAAATAGTTCAGGCTAAAAAAAATCCCTCTCAGTGTACAATATATCTATGATGAGAAAATTTTTTCATGAGAAATAAAAATATTGACGAAATCTACACAAATTTTGATACTCAAATACAAGTATGATAGTTCAGAACATAGTATTTTGATTTTTATAATTAAAGTTTTTCGTCCTATGGAAGGTAAAACGTCCTCTATCAGATTTTGGGAAACTATGAGACTTTTTTCAAATTCTGAAGGAAACGACTCATTCTCCGAAAAAGAACCCTTGCTCTTGGAGTCAGATATAGATGCATACTAATTCAAATTTTTATGCAAACGCCCGGAAATTTGCTCGAATACACAAAAAAACGCATGTTTTTGTTGAAAAAAATAATATTCCGAGATGGCGCAAGCCCCATGAAGTTTAACACGTATTTCCCATAAGAAAAAAAGACGTTTTTGTAAAATTCATGCAGAATTCCCAATGTTAGGGAAAGCGAGTTCCAAATTCACAACTTCTCTTCACAATTAGTCACAAAATGCGAATAAAATATTACTTTTGAAATATTACCCCCATAAGTTTGGTTTATAGGGTCCCCAAAAAAACCCCCATAAATGAGAAAATGGGTTTTTCGAGTTTTTGCGCTGATTATGACTTCTTTGTCCTTTTTTAAACACAGATTATTTCAAATACATTAAATACTACTTTATACTGATAATTCGATGTCTACTTAAATTGTTTAAACAATTTATTATTGTTTTCAGCAACTTTCTTTCAAAGAAGGGTTATAAACTCAAGGTTTTTTTTTAATTTTTCAAATTTTTTTCAACGTTCCAGTTGAGGCAAGGTAATAATAAACTAAAGTTAACAAAAATAATTGTTTGAACAATTTTTCTATAATTATTATAATAGCCTCTTGGAATAATGCTACAAAGTTGCGTTTTTTTTCTCAGATTTTCAACTTTTTGTCCACTTTTTACTTGAAGTGAGTTAATATTTAATTTAAATCAACAAAAATAATTTAATAAACAAATTATTATTGTTTATGGCTATATTATCTTAGATGAGTGCTAAAAAGGTGCGTTTTTTCTTGAAGCTTTTTGTCCACTTTTTAATTTTTGAGATAATAATTATTGCGAGTTACCAATGCTTATTTAAACAATTTATTATTGTTTATAACCATTTTCTCGTAGGTAGGTGCTAGAAAGTTGTGATTTCTTCTGAAATGTTTAACTTTGCACTGAATGGAATTTGAATGCAATTCAATTAAATTGAATTGGATTAAATTGTTGGTTATATAAGATTATTTCTTACTTAAAATGTACAATTTTTCTTAATATCAACCATTATATTTCTGATTAAAAATTTCTATTTTCAGGTCGGAAATTTAACTCTCTGGTTGACAGTTGAACGACTTTCTTAAAAATGCAGTTTTTGCGTTGAAGATCCATAATTTTGGTAGAAAATTCGAAAATCAAATTTTACTGAATGAATCCAGCTTTTTTTTAATTTCATATTTTTTCTAACATTGGGAAAAGAACAATAATGATTTCCTTAAAACAATACAATACTTTTTAAAATATGATTCTCACTAATGTTTATTTATCATTTTTTCATAACTAAAAAGTTGAAGCGCAGTTGAAAATCTAAGAAAAACCGCAACTTTTTGGGACTAATCTGAGAGAAGATAGCATAAACAATAATAATTTGTTTAAACAATTACTTTTGGTAAATTAAATTGAATATTAGCTCCCTTCAAGTGAAAAGTGGGTAAAAAGTGAAAAATTTCATAAAAAACTGCAAATTTCTATCATAAGGCAAAGAAAATATTATTAGCAATGATAATAAATTGGTTGAACAATTATTTTCCAAATGTGAATTAATTATTACTTTAATCTAATTGAAAAGTGATAAAAAGTTACAAATTTCAGGAAAAACCCCAACTATGTAGTATTGATCTAGAAGAAGATAGCTATAAACATTAACAATTTATTTGAACAACTGTTTTTTCTAAATCAAATAAAATAATTACTTACTTTAAGTGAAATGTGGACAAAATATTCAAAATTTGCGGAAAAACCGCAACTTTGTAGCATTATTCTGAAAGACTATTGTTACAATTAATAACGAATTGTTTAAACAATAATTTTTGTTAACGTCAATTGATTATCACCTCGCTCTAATTGAAACGTTGAAAATAATTTCAAAAATTCAGAAAAAACCTTGCCTTTCTAACCCTTTTCTAAGAGAAATTTGCTAGAAGCAAAGATAAATTGTTTAAACAATTTGAATAAACATCTAGTTATTAGTACAAAGTATTATTTCATGTATTTGAAACAATCTGCGTAAAAAAAAGGAAAAAAGAATCATAATGAATGCCAAAAACTCGAAAAACCTATTTTTTCACTTTTGGGGGTTTTCCGGGACCTCATTAAAAACAGGCTTTTAAGGGTGATATTTGAAAAGTATAATTTCATTCGCATTCTGTGACTTATTTTGAAGAGATATGATGAGTTTTGAACTCGATTCACCTTATATTGGGATTCTGAATAAAATTTACAAAAACGTTTTTTTTTTCTTATGTGAAATACGTTTTAAACTTCACGGGGCTTGCGCCACCTCTAAATATAATTTTTTTTTTTGAAGCTTTTATTTTTTTGTGGATTCGAACAAATTTTTTAGAATTTTACATAAAAATTCGAAAAAAAATCTCTAATTCATTTTTGTACTACCCTAATGGATACACTGAAACTTTGAGTCTATATCTAATTTTACAATGTTTACAAAAATTTAAGATATGTTCCGGTATTCAGAGACGAGATTTAAACGTTTCCCCTGTTCGAAAAATAATCTGTTGATTATTTATTTGGAGGACATGTACGAGGGTGTAACGTGACCAATGGCATGGTCAATATGCAGTGGCTCTATATGTAATAAGAATAATTTGAATATTTTGCTATAATTTTAGAATTGGTTCTAAATATATTAGGACACATATGCCTGGCCAATTTAAGATTTTATATTTCTTGAATAAATACGAGAAACTTTAATAATACATTCAGAAAATTTATGTGGTCCTGTTGGTTAGAAAACTATACAAAAAGCTTTTTCGGATATCACTTCGTAGTTGATTTCTTCTAAACAGTAGTATATTAGAAAATATACCATTTCAGTTTATGATGATTCCATATCTCTTGTAAGTGTTGCAGAGATATTTTTTAGCTCCTTTAAAAGCTCAAATTGTTCTGATGCTAGAAAAAATAGAGAGGAACTATCATTTATTATCACTTTCCAGATTTTTCTTCCACAAAAATTCACAAAAAATGTGCAGTTTTTGGTTTACGGACATGTCGGCTCCCCTGTAAGGGTTACGGATGTTTTTATGACCTATTTGAAAGATTAGATGGAACTTTGGTCGCAAAAATAGAGAGAAAGCTTTAGCGGATATCATTTTTGGTTTATTTTTTCGGTTATGGACATTTCAGCTCTGCTATAAGGTTTGCAGTGAGGTTTTATGACTCATTTTGGAGATTAGATGTTTTTGAAGCTCGGAAAAATACATAAGAGACAAGATCAGACGTCCATCTTTCCTATATTTCTCAAATGGCTCCTGCTTCAATTACATTTTTCCGTCAGGCCTTACAAAATTCATAATAAAATATTGAATGGGTGGAGTTGTATAGAATCTCTTTCCCCGAGAAAATAAACTGAAATTTATTAAAATTGTATCATTTCAACTTTCTTACAGAGGAAGCTTTATAATGGTAACAATAAAAAAAAATGCATTCGTTCGATTCAATTTTTATTAATTCAAAAATACCTCAAACAATGTAATAAGTAATTTTTCGGATATCTGTGAGTGTATGTATTGAGGCGCGAATGTATGTGATGATGTGTGTGTGTGTGTGGCTTTCTTTATAGTCAACATTTTTTCATTCACCTAATTTCAAGTGGATGCAAGAACATGAAAACTGTTCTGCCTGGAGACGAATTATTTGACCCACGGTATAATCAAATTGTATTGAATGATGAGGAAGCTTTGATTATTTTATATGCTCCAAAAAGTTTCGTTTGTAGTGAAACATTTTTTATTGCAGTGATTCAAAGCTGATGTGATAATAACAATGAATCCTTTATTCTGGACAAATCGATTGACCAATAATTTTAATACACATTCTTGAATAGTGAAAAAGTTGTGGTCATTCATATTATTTATAAAATATATTTTTTAAAGTAAAATGTTCTACTCAAAATAATTGCAAAGCGATGCAAAAATAGAAAACTGCTTTCTGATTCGAGACGAAGTGATTAACCTGTATTTTCGGAAAATTATACAGGTAATATAAAACAAACACGTCTGATGATTTTGAAAAGATTCATAAGTACATTATTAAATTTTCCAAAACAAATCATAAATTTTAGAATAAAATGATTTCTATAGAGATTTTCAAAGAGAGTTTCTTTTGATAGAGATTGTGATGTTACTGTAATAGTTATAATTTTTCTCACCCAAAAAAACATTAGTTTAATG
Organism: Neuroterus valhalla; assembly: GCA_011762715.2. Lineage (NCBI taxonomy): Eukaryota > Metazoa > Arthropoda > Insecta > Hymenoptera > Cynipidae > Neuroterus > Neuroterus valhalla. Next base: position 337 of record WSXT02007236.1, on the reverse strand, counting down.
CTCATCTATTCATAGAATACGAATCGTCTACAGTTACTTTTGTTTCATTATCAAATTGAGAATGTTCATGGAATTTTGTTATTCCAAATAGTTATTTTTTGAGCTTAAGTAAGAAAGACATTTTAAAAGAGAGTATAATTTCAAAATGATGATGATACAATCTTGAACGTTTTTGAATGGATTTTTTTCCGAAAGGTTATAATTTAGAGGTTGATTCAGAAATGTCCATATTTGACAAATACTGATTGAAACTTATTCGATTAGAAAAAATTTTGAGCGGAGAATCCTGATACATTAAAAAACCTTCCCATTCGGGATTTCCAGTCTGAAATTATTT
>WSXT02007225.1:0-14814 GCA_011762715.2 Neuroterus valhalla | reverse complement strand
AAAACTCGAAACCCCGTGTATTTATGCATTTGTTGAAGAAAATATCGTATGCACCTATGGATAGACGCGTTTTTTTTGTCTCGCGCCATGTTTACCGAACTCGTCTTCGGTCTCGTGCGCCTTCGATACACTCGACCTTCGACTCGTTCGGTAAACATCGCGCTCGACAAAAAACGCATCTGTCTATCCCTAGGTGCATGCTATACTTTTTATGCGTAAAAGGTGAATTTTAAACTATAAAAATAAATTTTCTACAAAAGAGACGAATTTTCAACAAAGGAAATATATTCTCAAAGAAATGATTTAATTTCTAAATTCAAAAATTAATATTCAACTAAATACTTGAATCTTCACTACAAACAGATGAATTGCTTTTTAACAAAGTAGTTACATTTTCAATCCGCGGTAAAATATAAATTGAAATAAAGCATCTTCAACGAAAAAGTGTAATTTACAACAAAAAAATCTACTTTCAACCAAGTAGTTGATTTTTTGACTAAAACATGATAAATTCGCAATGAGCAATGTAAACAAGTTTTCTATTACGATTTACAAATATGTCTAATTCAAAATACATTTTCTACTCAAAAAACTACTTGAAGTACTTCCTCCATTTAATATTATGAAGGGGGGACTTTCAAATTTTGACGAATTTTAAATTGCAAGAGGAATTTTCTTAATTCCCCCTCTTCTCAAGTCGAATACAAATTATTTCAAAAAGTTCCCGTTTCAAGTTAAAGATTTCCTTTCCCGAGTGACCTCCTGATTCCGAAAAAGTAGTTTTTACGTTGGTGTCTGTCTGTCTGTTGTCGTTGGTGTCGTTGTCGTTGTCGTTGGTGTCGTTGTCGTCGTGTCGTTGGTGTCTGTATACTAGATAACTTTTGAAAGTCTAATCGGATTGGATTACCCTTCGGCACACATTTTGAGGGACCAAAAAGAAGGGTCAAGTTCGTTAACCAGCTATTTTGGATATAAAATAAAAGAGGGGGAGCATTTTGAACATTTTTTTGGACTTTTTTTTCCAAGACTCAAAAGTTGTAAGTACAGTTTCTTGTAGTAGGTAAAAAATTAAACAATTTATCCTCATGATGTTTTTTGATAAAAACAAAAATTGGCAGATTTGTGACATTTCAAAATTCAAAAATATAAACGAAAATCAGAATTTTTAGCCAAACGACACAAGATTGGAACGAAAGTCAGAGAGAAAAAATTTTCCTTCAAGAGAGCCCTACAAGATGGTGAATACAACTTTTTGGATTTTCTCAAAAAATCGAAAATTCCGAATGCGATCGCACCAAAAAAAAAAGAAAAATAGTCTGTGAAATAGAAAACTTTCGAAAAAATGATCATATCCGATCTTGCCTTGGCACCCATTTTGAGGGACCAAAAATCCAAATCGAGTTAGGTAACCATCTGTTTTGGATCAAAAATAGAAGAGGGAGAGCATTTTGAAAATTTTTTTTCCAGAACTCAAATATTGTAAGTACGGCTTCTTGTAGTAGAATAAGAGTGAAACAATTAATAATTATGATTTTTCTTTAATAAAAACAAAATTGCCAGAGTTGTGGAATTTTCAAAATTCGAAAATATAAACAAAAATGAGAATTTTTAGCCAAACCACGCAAGATATGAAAAAAAGTTTGGAGAAAAAATGTTTCTTTTTGGGAGCCCTGCAGGATGATCTTTACAACTTTTCGAGTTTATCGAAAAAAAGGAAATTCAAATTCTGGTCGCACAAAAAAAATGAAAAATAGAGATTCATTTTTTAGTCGAACTACGGGAATATATATCAACTTAAATTGCGCATCAAAAAAAGATCTACAAATTTGGTAAAACTAACTTTTTGATAGGACAAGTAGTTTTTGCTGCATTTATAAAAAACTGAAAATTGAATTGAATTTCTAGAATAATTACACAACATGTGAAAAAAATCAGGCAACAAAACTTCTCTGTCGCTTTGGACGAACTTTGATCGAGTGTGCAGCACGAGACACGCGATGAGAATGTATTCATTAAAGCCGGAAAAGCTTTAACAAAAGAGAATTCACACTCATCAAATTAAAGTAGTCGACATTTCGCTTTTGAGTTTAAGAAGCTCTATATAAAACTGTAGGGAGGTACAAAGGCCGAGCGCGTAGCGCAAGGTAAATTCATAACCGAGCGCGGGGCGCGAGGTAAGATTACCATTGTGCGAAGCGCGAGATCCGAAAGTCGCGCGCCCCAGGTGCGCTCAAACTTGCGAGCAAAGCGCGCGATGAGCATGTCCCCGCGCAGCGGGCAGATTTAAAAAAAAATGAATTTCCTGTCATTTCCCGGTTTTTTCTCGGTCATTTCCCAGTCAAGTCGTCCCCCTGATTACATTACTTCAGAGCATCTCAAATGCCTTCACAGTCTAGAATATGCAAGCAAAACCATTCCAGTCGCATAGCCATTCAGTTATAAGGGATTCTCAATTTTTGATAGCATTTCTTCAGGTAAAATTGTCTCGTTATCCCTTAAAGTTCAAGGCTTATGAGTCAGAATTCCAGATATCTTATATGTCCAATGGCCACGCATAAAGATTTCAGATTACTGCATCTCAACGTGTCGCTCAATAAAAAATTTGCCATATATGCCCGTCTGGATGCAATATCTTTTTTGCACTCCTTCCTTCTACAACCTCCATAAGGTTCATCTATTTCATTTCAAGGCGACCGTACACTTCATATTCATAAGATTATGGCTTTTTTATATTCACGGATATCATTTTGCTGCTGGTAAGGGATCTATACCCATGTTGCAGTTGTTGACTCCACTCTCCTTGAGGCTACACAGCGAAAATTCTACAAGGAGTTTCTCAGAGAGTGTATTCTGAACCAGACTTAAACTGAAACAAACGAGGTGCGAATGACGGGTTCAAAACTTAATCAAATAACCCGGCCAGGTTATGAGAGCTAATTCAAAGTTTCCTTCCAAACGTGTATCTATTCTCCAAACATTAGCCTTGAAATCCTTTAAATCGTTTTTCATTACATGAAACATTTCAACACCACACTAAAAACTTACCAGAAATTTTTTTCAACACGATGCGATAAAAACCTATCAATTTTACGCTTTCTTTGCTTATAGAAAAAGGCTTTTCGATCTTCTATTTCTCCCAAAATGTGCAGTTATTCATGATTGACAGCTTCGACCCTTCCAATCCGCCATTTTTTTACGTCTATGTTTTGATCCTGAAGGTGGCGTTACATTCGAGCGGAAAATTTTCAAATTCGTTATTTTTTCTCTATAGTATCGATTTGAATATTCTCACTTCTGATAGCATAAATTGGGTACCTTGATTGAGAAAATCGTAAAAGTTGTTGTCCATGACATTTTTCGTGTGGCGTTTGATTGCGATGTCATGGAATAGTATTCTGAACATTTCTATTCGGCCTTTTTTAGATTTTATACACAAATTATTCATTCACATTACACGATTACTGAACATAATAATATTTTACATTATCTAATCATAAAATTTGTGAATCACATATATTTATTTACTTATTTCCCAGTTTACTGAACTTTTTAACAATTATTTAAGCGATGAAGATATCGTTACACGATAATGACAAATAACGAGAATGAATTCATGAAATAGTAAAATAAATACCTATCACAATATGTACAATAAATATCTGGAAATTTCATTTGAACAAAAATATACATGATATTGAAAATTAAAAGTATTCATAAATAATTTAAAAAATAAAATACTATCGACCAATAAAGTAAAACGTATCGATGGATCAATATTTGTATAAATATCTATAATTTATATTCATGAATAAATAGTAGAATACATATTTATCACAATATGTACAATAAATAAAAAATTTTTAATAATTTTATTTTTTAAATCTGCCCGCTGGGCAGACACATTCTCATCGCGGGCTTCGCTGCACGGCTCGCTCCGCTCGCAAGATTGAGCGCGCCTATGGCGAAGTCTTTCAGATCTCGTGCACGATAGTAATCTCACCTCGCACTCCGCACTTGGTTATGATCTTACCTCGCGCTGCGCGCTCAGCCTTTGTACCTCCCTACAGTAGTATAAAAAGCTTGTGAAACTCAAAAGCGACATGTCGACTACTTTAATTTCATGAGTGCGCATTCTCTTTTGTTAAAGCTTCTCCGGCTTTAACGAATCTCTCATCGCGTGTCTCGTACTGCGCACTCGATCAAACTTTGTCCAAAACAGTGAAGAAGTTTCGTTGCCTCATTTTTTTCACAGGTTGTGTAGTTTTTCTAAAAATTCAATTTTTCAATTTTTGATTTTATTTTTCAAGATTGAAACAAAAACTACGTGTCCAATGGGAAAAATTACAACAAATTTACAGATATTTTTTGTGTGAATAACTTTTTTCTATCAATATTCTGTGTTAGCCTTAGTCATATTTTCAAAAATTGTATTATTTCATTTTTATAGTTATTGTTCCTAGGTGAAATAAATTCATCTTGAGGGGCTCCAATAAATAAAAAATTTTGACTTCAAATTTTTATATTCTCATCATAATGATAAGGTATTGGTTTTATGTGAAAATTGACTTTCGCGGAATTTATGTGTCTGTCTGTTGTCGTCGTCGTCGTTGTTGTTGGTGTCTGTATACTCCATAACTTTTGAAAAACTGATCGGATTGGATTGCCCTTTAGCACACATTTTGAGGGACCAAAAAGAAAGATCAAGTTCGTTAACCAGCCATTTTAGATAAAAATGAGAGAGAGGGAGCATTTTGAACATTTTTTTGGACTTTTTTTCCAAGACTCAAAAGTTGTAAGTACAGTTTCTTGTAGTAGGTAAAAAATGAAACAATTTATCCCCATGATATTTTTTGATAGAAACAAAATTGCCAGAGTTGGGGCATTTCCAAAATTCAAGAATATAAACGGAAATCAGAATTTTTAGCCAAATGACGCAAGATATGAGAAAAAGTTTGGAGAAAAAAATGTTTCTTTTTGGGAGCCCTCCAGGATGATCTTTACAACTTTTCCAGTTTATCGAAAAAAGAAAATTCCAATTTTTTGTTATCATTTTTTGTGCGATAAAAATGGGAATTTCCTATTTTTTGAGAAAATTCAAAAAATTGTATTCACGATCTTGTATGGCTCCGAAAAAGAAACATTTGTTCTTTCTGACTTTCTTTCCAATCTTGCATTGTTTGGCTAAAAATTCTAATTTTCATTCCTATTTTCGAATTTCAAAAATGCCACAACTCTGACAATTTTGTTTTTATCGAAAAAAATTATTGGGATCAATTGTTCCTTTTTACGTGCTACAAGCAATTTTACTGACAACTTTGAGCCTTGGGAAAAAGTCCAAATAATTCGATAATTGACACAAGCTCAGGAAAAATCAGATAGACGCAAGTTATTTACCAGGAAATATCTTTAAATGTGTCATCAACTTCTTAAACAGGATATGTAGCTTTCATTTCAATCAGGAAAATAACTCTAAAAATTGAATAATAAAGTTTTTGGAAAAATGACTAAGACTAACACAGAAGATTGATAGAGAAAAGTTGTTCACCCGAAAAATATATTTGTAAATTTGTTATACTTTTTCTCATTGGACGCGTAGTTTTTGTTTCAATCGTAAAAAATAGAATTAGAAATTGAAAAATTGAATTTCGAGAGAAACTGCACAACAAGTGAAAAAAATTAGGCAATGAAACTTCTCCACCGTTTCGAACAAACTTTGATCGAATGCGCAGCATGAATCACGCGATGAGAACGTATTCGTTAAAGCCGGAGAAGCTTTAACAAGAGAGAATTCATACTTATCAAATTAAAGTAGTAGAAATTTCGCTTTTGAGTTTCACAAGCTTTTAACACAACTGTGAGGAGGTACAAAGGCCGAAAGCGTGGCGCGAAGTAAATTTATAATCATGCGCGGAGCGCGAGGTGAGATTACCATTGAGCGCGAAGCGCGAGATCCGAAAGACTCGCGCCCTGGGCACGCTTAGACTTGTATTGCTATGCATGGGAAAAGTATAAAAAAATTTCCCGAACAGAAGATAACAAAGAATCTACTCGTTTATGTAGACAAGTTTATTGTAAGATATTTGATAAAGTTTTCAGTGTGCTCGGATTCGAAGATTGGATAAATTACAAAAATTTCATTTTGCAAGTTAGATTACTTTGACTTGATAGCGAGCCGCTAATAACTTTTGGCCGAAATATCGAAGAAAGACTATTGAAAGGGAGAAAAAAATGTTCTGACGTAATGAATATCATCAAATCGAGGAGTACGATTGAAGTAGGCCGAAAAATCGTTTTAAGAGTTTGTTCGCTTAGATTTTACAATTTTTGTTATCGAATGGTTCTCTACATCAACACATATCTTAAAATAGAACTCATTTTCGAAAACATATGGTTAAAATATCGTTGACTTATTGCTTGAATAACTAAGCACATATTTTGAGAGTTAGCTTGAGTTGAATTCAGAATTCTCATATGTGGACATATTAAGAAGAAAGTGGATTTAGCATGGAAAATATTACGGGGTTCTCACTGAATTTACGGGCAGAATTTTCTTATTAAATATGAAAAACAATGAGTTAGCTGTTTGTTAACATTTTTAATGTTTTTGTGAGGTAAGTACATGTCCAGGAGGTTATGCTTTTGAGTTGTGTCTTATTCCACGGAAACCTCATTTGCATAAAAGTCCATCTTGTCAAATAATTACTTCTTTGCATTATGCAGGCGTTAATCATCTCACGTAAAGTTAACCTGCTTTTCCTGGTGTTTTCAAAATCGATGAAAAGCTTGACAAGTATTCTGCATTGTAGTGCGTTCGACAAAGTAATTCTCAATTACAAAAGGACTGATGAGTTGTTTCGTACTTCTAACGAACGCCTAAAGCCAACCGTTCAGCGTTTGGTAATCACGCTCATTTAACGCCTAATTTTTGCAATCTCGCGATCAAAACAATAAAAAATTGACATCATCGCTAGGGAGTTTCTAAACCCTTTTTCTTATTTTCCTCCAAATTATCTCAATTATTAATTTTCGTATTCTATTTATTAGCAGGCTATAAGTAGCAAATTCACCAACGGCCTGAGATTTGATTAAGCTTTCCGATCGAAAACAAGTGTTCTTTTTTCGAACGCAGTTAAGCGAACTAACAAAATCTTCCGTAACGATTATGCGAAACAAGTGGAGCAGTTAATTGGTGTACTCACATCGAAATTATTCGTGGTGGTTCTGAATAATTCATTGAATTTGCATTTTGATTCAGTCAATCTGTCAGAGATAAACATAATACAAACTGCAAATTTGTAGCACGACGTAAATAACATGCTTTTATTGAGCACAATGTCAGCTTGATTGAACGTTTAGTGATCATAAAGTCTATCGGTTATGTGATGGCTTTTCTTGTTACTTTTGCGGCTCATGTCTATGGTAATGATAAAACTTTCCGTTCTCTCTCCTTCAATCACTCTCAAGTCTCCAATTTGTTGCGATCAAAAACAAGACATAATGTAGCGTACTTTCCAGGATCATCATTCTTCCGTACAAGGTTAGTTTTCAAATATGATAAACTAAGTTCTCTTTTATTGTACCAAAGCGCTAAATATCTGAACTCATTTGTCAAGGACTGGCTGTGGTTTGGGAGTTCTGGGTTCCTGCAGTTTAACACTCCCCTGACCAAACAGTCAGGCAAATAATAGCGCTTCTGATAAATACCTGGCTACAGGCGGTAGGGAATTAGAAAGATAGAGGATACACACAGGATTGAGTACGTCAAAGATAGCTTGAAGGCTTATCATGAGAGCTGGGGTAATTAGAAATTTTGAAATTTTGAGAAGGGATGTAAGCTCCTGGGTTAAGCGTCTGACAGTCTCTTGCGGAAAACGCCCGAAAATTGTCTCGAATCCACTAAAGAATAAATGATTTTTTTTTTTAATCATATTTAGAGGTGGCGCAAGCCCCATGAAGTTTAACACGTATTTCCCATAAGAGAAAAAGACGTTTTTGTAAATTTTCTCCAGAATTCTCAATATTAGGTGAATCAAAATCGAAAATCACCATTTCTTTTACAAATAGTCGCAGAATGCGCATAAAATATTAATTTTGAAATATCACCCATATAAGTCTATTTTATAGGGTCATAAAAACCCCCACAAGTGAAAAAATGTGTTTTTCGAGTTTTTGGCGCTAATTATGATTTTTTTACGGTTTTTTTAACGCAGATTGTTTCAAATATATGGAATACTACTTGTACTGATAATTAGATGTTTATTCACATTGTTTAAACAATTTATTATTGTTTTCAGAAACTTCCTCTCAGAAAAGGGTTAGAAAGGCAAGGTTTTTTCTGAATTTTTAACTTATTTTCAACGTTGCAAATAGAGCGCAGTAAAATCAAATAGAGTTAACAAAAATAATTGTTTAAACAATTCGTCATCAATTATAACAATATTTTCTTAGAATGATGCTATAAAGTTGCGTTTTTTTCTGAAATTTTCAACTTTTCGTCCACTTTACACTTCAAGTAAGTAATTATTCAATTAAGTTCAGCAAAAATAATTGTTTAAACAATTTTAAATGTTTATAGCTATCTTCTTATGAATCAATACTGCATAGTTGCGGTTTTTCCCTGAAATTTTTAACTTTTTATCACATTTCAATTAGGTTAAAGTAATAATTAATCCATGTTGAAGAAATAATTGTTTCAACAATTTATTATCGTTGGTAATAATATTTTCCTTGCTTAATGATAGAAACTTGTGGTTTTTTTCTGAAATTTTTAATTTTTTCCCCACTTTTCATTTGAAGTGAGGTAATTTTTAATTTATTCCAACGAAAATAATTGTTTAAACAAATAATTATTGTTAATAACTTCCTTCTCTTAGATTAAGGCTAAAAAATTGCGTTTTTCTGAAATGTTTAACTTTGCTTTACTTTTTCAGTTGTGAGCAAATAATAAATAAACATTATAGTGAATCATATTTTAAATAGTATTGTATTGTTTCACGTCAATTATTTTTGTTCTTTTTCCAATGTTCAAAAAAAAATGAATTAAAACAAAAAAGCTGAATTCATTCAGTGAAATTTAAATTTCGAATTTTCTACTAAAATTATGTATCTTCAATGCAAAAATTGAATTTTTAATAAAGTAGTTCAACTTTGAACCAAAAAGTTGAATGTATTAAATGTATTTTGAATAAAAAACAATCTAATTCAACAAAGTAATAAATCAATTCAATCTACTCCAATCTGTTTCAATCTAATTGAATTTCATCCAAATTCCATTCAGTGCAAAGTTAAACATTTCAGAAAAAACCACAACTTTCTAGCACTTATCTAAGAGAAAATGGTTATAAACAATAATAAATTTTTCAAATAAGCATGTTTGTTCACTGGCATTAATTCTTACCTCACAAATTGAAAAGTGGACAAAAAGCTTAAGAGTTTCGAAAAAACCGCAACTTTTTAGCACTAAACTAAGAGAAGATAGCCATAAACAATAATACTTTGTTCAAGCAATAAGTTTTGTTAAATTAAATATAAACATTTACAATTTGTTTGAATATTTAGTTTTGCTATATTAAATTGAATAATTACTTACATCAAGTGGAAAACGACCAAAAATGTGAAAATTTAACAAAAAACCGCAAATTTGTAGCATTATTCTAGGAGAATATTGTTATAATTAATAACAAATTGTTTAAATCCTTAACTTTCTAACCTTTTTCTAAAAGAAAGTTGGTAAAAACAATGATAAATTGTTTAAATAATTCAAATAATAATCGAATTATTATTATGAAGTAGTGTTTCATGTATTTTAAACAATCTGCTTCAGAAAAACCTCAAAAAAATCATAATTAGCGCCAAAAACTGGAAAACCCCATTTTTTCCCTTATGGGGTTTTTTTGGGATTGCATAAAATAGACTTATGGGGGCGATATTTGAAAAGTAATATTTTATTCGCATTCTGTGACTAATTGTAGAGAGAAATGGTGATTTTCGACCTTGATTTACCTAATATTGAAAATTCTGAATAAAATTTACAAAAACGTCTTTTCTCCTTATGGGAAACCTCTAAATATATATATATATTTTTTTTAATGCATTTATTTTTTTGTGGATTCCAACAAATTTTCAGGCGTTTTGCATGAAAATAAAAAAAAAATTGTTTGGACCATCCTACTGAACATATGTGAAAACCCGGAAAGTTCACATATGGAGCAACAATCTAATATTTTCTACTTGTTTTGAAATTGAGCAAGGTCCCTATTCGATTTTCCCCTCGTTTAAACTAATAACGGCTTGACAAAGCGTTATAGCATTTCCAGAGTTATTAATTGCAATCCAAAGAAAGGTATTTTAAACTCAATCGAGTGGATTTAAGTGAAAAATGGTGCGGCTTTCAGGTAGGTACAAAATTGAATTCTTCAAGTGCCCCACGACCCAATAGTAAATGACGATTGAAAAGCGCATGCTACGCCTCTTAAGGGTGCAGTAAGTCGTGTTAGAACAGAAGTCGCGTTTGAAATACTTCACTCTGGTCCACTCGACTCGAAGCATTAGGTAGCTGGAGTGCTCCACAAACTTGCCTTCTTAAAGGTGATGCTGAGAGGCAACTTAAGGGAGAAGTCTCTTCGAAATCCTCCCTCAGTGCCATGATCATTCTCCTTGCTAATTTTGCTCAAACTTTCATCTCTGATTTCAGTAGCAAAAAGATGATGAACATTTCTTCCCTTTTCCATCAAAGTTCGAAGGTAGAAACATACAAGCAACTTCATGTCAAAGATCCATTAAAAAATTATATTTTCAGAAAAGCAAAGAACTACTTGTTAGTCTTTGACGATATAAACTAACGAGAACCTACTTTAAAAACATTAATCTTTCATCAAAGTAGGAGAGTCCAGAAAATTATGGTGGAGTAAGAGCGATTGCTTTTTCCATTTCTGTATCAAGATTCCCTACACGTGAGACACAAAGTACACCCAATTTTCGATGATTACACTTGCAACAAAAAGTATACATAATTTAGCGAAATTGCTTCCTCCATGATTAAAGTAAGTTGATAAATTTCTGTTCTACTTTTTTCTAACTTTTATGTAGCTAGTAAGAGAGGGCATCAAAGTACGTAATAAGGCACATGAGATGCTTCAGATAAACTCGTTTCAAATGCAATTTTCATGCCATAAATACAGAATTTATAAGAAATGTTATTATAAAGTTATTCATTCTGATTTCTATGTAATGAATTTTTCAATGGATTTTCTTTGTCCACAATAACATAATCATTAAAGAATGTATAAAGCACTTCAAATGTATATCGAAAGCTTTGGAATTGACTCGAGGTGAAAAAATACTCTAATTTGTGATTATCCACAATATATTGGACTAGCTTCAATTTTACCAAAAGCAACCTGTGATACTGTGACTTCATACATATGCTCTGGATTTCCCGATAATTAACTCTCCGCCACTCAAACAGCAAATAACATGGTGATAATATTCTAATATATTGATAAAATAGACAATGTTTTGATGAAAATTTTTAGGAATTGAGGTTAATAAGTGTCATAATATTCTCAAAGATACCCCTCATCCGGAATTTAATTTTCTATAAATAATGCTTTCGAATTTGCTTCTAGAGCCATTAAAGAAAATTGGAGCAAATTCAATTCAAAACCTGTTGCAGCCTAATTCACTCATCAAAGTTCGATTCAGAGAAGAAAATTTCAATTAGGATAGTAAAACTTCATTTCGGCAATTTGACCAAATTTCGACGGATCAGAGCTTTTTTTTAAATTCTCATAAAAAATCGTGCTCCAACGTAGAGGTCCACGTTCTTCGAAATTCTTATTTACCAATTTTTTTATTAAACTTAAAATTTGCAATAAGTCAGGTCACGTCAACTGTGCCCATTGAATATTTGTGACTTCTCAAAAAGTGACAGCAATTGGAAAAATCTGTGCATAATGATATTAGAAAAAAAACTTTGAACCGTTTTTCAAAAAACTGCGCCGTTTTTATTATTTTCAAAAATAATGATTTTTGCACATTTTTATAGAAAAATTATTAACCTCCGACTTGTTTCAAATAATCGAATGAAATTGAGTATGACAGATGGGAAGAGTTTTCTCTTTCTAATAGGAATTTTTCCTAAATTAAATTTGCAGAATAAGAATTTTTTCATAACAATCATTTTAAAAAATTCGATTATTCATAATTTCTAGGCCTCCGATCGTAGTGAAATTTTAACACAATGTAGTTCCAACACTTTTTTCCGATCTCAAAGAAGAAAAAATTGGTAATTCTCACTCTGACAGTATTAGGAAAAAAATTTTTTCGCGGGCGCCGCGTAACAATTGTCGCATCGAACGGCGCACAGTCGGAAAAAAGCACTTTTTTGGAACGAAAACCAGCCAAGACCTCAATTTTCAACGGGTCAGAGCTTTTTTTTCTTTATTAATTTGTTTGATATTTCTTCACAAAGGTGTAGAATTAGTAAAGTTCCTTTTCAAAAGTATAAATGTAACTTGTACATGAATATCCTGTATTTTGTCAATTTTTATGAACAATTAATGGATATAACTGTTACCTGTTGCATTTTCGGATTTCGAATGTATTACCTATATGGATTTTGTTGCGAAAATATAGAGGATCAATTTCGAATTGTAAAAAAGATCCAAACAGCAATAACAGGTAAGAGTTTAAACAATTTTTAAGAAGAAATTCACTTATTCGGCATATCTGTGCATCGAAAATTTTTCGTATGTGTACAAACAAATAAGGATGAACCGCCGCATTTGTAGCGTTAGCTGCATTTTAAGCGTTACCCGCATGCGTTGAGCGCGCCATTCGAGGCGACAATTATTACGCGGCGCCCGCTACAAAAACTTTTTTTTAATACTGTCAAAGTGATGATTGCCAATTTTTCTTTCTTGAGAACGGAATAAAGTGTACATACTACATTGCGTTAAAATTTCACTACGAACGGAGGTCTAGAAATGATAAATAATAGAATTTTTTAAAATAATTGTTATGAAAAAATTATAATTTTGCAAATTTTATTTAGAGAAAACTCTTATTAGAAAAAGTAAACTCTTCAAAACTGGCATACCAAATTTCATTCGATTATTGCAAACGCGTCAACGGTTATTAATTTTTCCATCAAAAGTTGCAAAAATCATTATTTATGAAAATAATGATAACGGTGCAGTTTCTTGAAAAACGGTTCAAAGTGTTTTTCTCTAATGTTATTATGTACGGATTTTTCCATTTGCTGTCACTGTTCAAAAAATCACGAAAATTTCATGGGCACAGTTGACGCGGCCTGACCCAATTGGTTATATTTGCGATATTCACTTAGCCCCATTCATCAATATTTCTTCACAAATGGGTATAATAAGTAAAGTTACGTTTTTTCAATCAAAGTGAAACTCGTAGATAATTATCCTGTATTTTGTTGATAATTATAAACAAATTAATGGATATAACTGTCAAATGTTGCATTTTCGGATTCCGAATGTATTACTCGACTAGATTTTATTATAAGAATGTGAAGAATCAATTTTTATTTGTGAACAAGCATCAGGTAACAATTATAGTTAATAGTTTCAGCAATTTTTATAAACAAATTCACTTTTTTGGTATATCTGTTTCGAAAAATTCTCTGTTTTGTGGAAACATTTATTTTCATCTGAAGAACAAGAATATTACACATTAGACCCCATAAAACGACATTTGTCTTTTTTATAAACAATTCTTCGAAACGAATTCACTTATTTGGCATATCTGCACATGAGAAATTTCTCTTTTCTGTGGAATCATTTACATATTTTCATCTGAAAACAAGAATATTACACATTAGAGTTCCATAAAACAATATTTCTCATTAGTGTGAACAATTTTTATAAACAAATTCACTTATTTGGCATATCTTCGCATCGAAAATTTCTCTCTTCTGTGGAATCATTTATTTCCATCTGAAAACAAGAGTATTACACATTAGAGTTCCATGAAACAACATTTTTGACACTGGTATGAACAATTTTTATAAACAAATTCACTTATTTGGCATTCGTATTGTTAGAGATAAAAAAATCTGCCCGCTGCGCCGGCACATTCTCATCGCGCGCTGCGCGCGCAGATCGCTTCGCTCGCAAGTTTGAGCGCGCCTAAGGCGCGCGACTTTCGGATCTCGCGCTGCACGCTCGGCCTTTGAAATTTTCTAAAGTTGTATAAAAAGCTTGTGAAATTCAAAAGCGAAATGTCGACTACTTTAATTTGATGTGTGTGAATTCTCTTTTGTTGAAGCTTCTATGGCTTTAACAAATACATTCTCATCGCGTGTCTCGTGCTGCGCACTCGATCAAAGTTTGTCCAAAACGGTGAAGAACTTTTGTTGCCTAATTTTTTCCACATGCTATCTAGTTTTTCTAGAAATTCGATTAACAAATTTCCTCTATCAATCTTCTGTGTAAGCTTTAGTCATTTTTTCACAAATTTTATTACTCCATTTTCATAGTTATCTTTCCTGATTAAAATGAAAAACACATATCCTGTTAAAGAAGTTGATAACACATTGAAAATATTTTCCTGGTAGAGAACTTGCGTCTATTTGATTTTTTCCTAAGCTTGTGTCAATTGTCAAAAAGATTTTTTATATGCTTTTTTTATAAACGAAGCAAAAACCACTTGTCCTATTAAAAAGATAATTATACCAAATTCGTGGATCTTTTTTTTTGCTGCACGAGTTTAGTTCATTTACATTTTTCCGTGCCTTAAATAGTTTGACCAAAAAATGAATCTTTCTATTTTTCACTATTTTTTGTT
>WSXT02007214.1:0-14815 GCA_011762715.2 Neuroterus valhalla | reverse complement strand
CACATGAGTTAACGTTTGCTTTCCTCAAATCATCTGGACTTAATTCAGGAACAGAGAGTTTTATTTTCGCGTGTCAAAACGGTGTAATTTACACCTTAGCATACCGTAGAAGCATTTTACGTCAAGAGGTTTCTGAACTTGTCTAAACACGTTGTATAAGATATTTACATATATCCTGAATGACAGGATTGTTCGGATCATTGGACCTGTGTGGAGTGAGATTAACGAACAACGAGGATCAAAAAGAGGCGCAACGCTCTGTCGGGAAAACCTGCTGATCAACAGGAGTGTCTGCAAAGACGCAGCCCTGAGCTCGTGGACGAAAGTGCTATCAAACACCTTAGCGCTGGAGTGACCTACAAATACCTGGGCGTGCCTAAAAGACACATTCTGGAAACAGCATCAGTAAAAGAGGTTTTCCGAAGCAGATACAAACATCTTCTTTAACGAATTTATTCGTCCATCCTGTCGTTGTTGAACAAGATATTTGCTACTAACATGCTTGCCGTCCCGGTTCTATTCTATTCGTCTGAGGTAGTTCCATCGAGGGAGAACGAGCTCGTCGAGGCCCTTCATATCACTACGCGCAAGATAATGCATATGAAAAAAAGCTTGCATATCAACTCGTCCGTTTCGCGTTCATACATCGCACGCCGTAAAGGCGGACGCGGACTTCCTGATCTGGAGAGCCGCGGAGCAGGCAGCTGAAACCTTCGGCCTGAACCTCAACACCAGGAGTGAGGACAGTGCAACACTCCATTAAGATGACTCACTTCTCAAAGCACAGGTGAAGGAAGCGGAGGTCAAAAACTTCCTAAAACAACATGAAGACAAGGAGATGCATGGGAACTTTTACATAATTGTAAAAGATCCATTTTTGTCCCATGAGTCAACGCTTGCTCTCTTCAAATCATCTGGTCTCAATTTAGGAACGGCGAATTTCATAGAATAACATAGTCACTTGAATTTCAAACAACTATTTTTTCTGTGTTGAAACTTATATGAATCTATGTTTGAAATAATTATTAGAAAGTTACTGTTGTTTTTTTCTAACTAGAAGCTTTTCGTACGGATGCTTCCTAAAATGTAAGAAACTCTTTTCTTTCGAGACACTATAAGTTCGACCTACACTTTTCCTACAATACGGACTTGCATTTTCCTGTTCTAATTATTTTTCAAACTAACTTATTTATAAAAAACTCAGCTTTTGTTAGTGGATCATTCAAATTCAAGTAATTCAGAATTTCGCCTGCTATGTTGAATAGATATTCTAACTATTGTAATTTTTTTCCAAAATAACTTTCAATATCCAGAAAGTATTTTTTCTATTTTCAGAAACTTTCCACATAAATCCACAATTACATCTAATTCTCAGTGAGAAGGAGGAAGTGATTGTCTCCCTAAATCAACATTCAATAATGGAACCGAAGGTAAAAAAATGACTTTAACTGCAAATATGGTGAATTCCTAAATCATCATAATATAATGCAAAATATTAATTAATATTGTATTTATTTCTCAGGTGATAGGTTTTACGGCATACACGCTTCCAAAAAATAATGCAGAGTCAATAAATAAGCAATTTTTCAAAAAAAATAAGTCACTAGTGAATTCACAATATACGAATAGCAGGCAAGTGAGCCACAGATGTCAACTAGAACAAGGTGGTTATTTACTCGTACCTACAACTTTTGAACCTACTCAAGAAACAAGTTTCACCCTGCGAGTCTATAGCAGTAAACCTTTAAAACTGAAGTGAGCATAGAATGAATATTTTTCCATTTTACTGATAAAAACTTATAAAAATGATATTGCAGAACTTTATATACTCTACAATTTTATCATTTGGAATATTTTTCTTAGACTACTGGACACGCTGCCCTCTTTGGTAAAATCAGCTATTGTCAAAGCACCGGTTCTGGAGGGCAAAGGATTTTCTCAGTATGAGGCTGTGTTTCTTCAACTGGCAGATGAACACAGGACAGTTAATGCTTTCGAACTGCAGGAGCTTTTGGAAGCCTGTTTACCTAATGGTACTTTTTTCGTTAAAAATTAATGCTTAAATGTGTATAAGAAAGATTATTCGAATAACACTGAACATTCGAGAGTTTTGAATTTTATTTTTATTCTATTCCAATTACAAGTACTTAGATTTGAACGATTTTAGATTGAGGGCATTGAAATTCGCAGACTGAAAGAATATGAATCTTTCCTGAATTATTACTCATCTATAACCTATATTGTTCCTTCTTTCAAATTTCTCATTTTATGTATTAAAATAAAAATAAAAATTAAAAAATAAGCCGTTTTCAACTCCGATAACGGATATGATTCAAAAGGGGAATGGGCCCTCATTATATATGGTGTATTTATGGTGTAAAAATGAGGCAATTCAATTCTGAAATTTGAGCCAGGTTCCAAAGCCTTTCATCTTTATAGTACAGAACAGTTTTATACAAAAATAAACACATAAGGCGTTGCCATTTCAGAAAATCTCTTCATTTATGATCACTTGCAATTCTGAATATCACAAGGGTTCATCCAACAATATTCCATAAGCATTCCCTTTGAATTGCTCATTTTTGTATCGTTTATTACTAATATTTTTTTTCGGAAAATATTAAACAAATCAGAAATTGGAAGAATAATTTCGAAGTCAATGAAATTTGTTTGAAAGAAGGAAAAGTAACTAAAAGTGACATTTGAAGAGAATGACTCGGACATTTCCAATTTCAAGTTGTTAGTTAGAAAATTCTAAACATGGAGTTCTTAAAACTTTGGAATGTTCAATCTGGAATCCTACTTATCCAATTTGATTACATTCCACAAGATCGTTTAAATTCACGTGTTTAATCATCATTTAATGAATGGATAACATTTTTTATTGTTTTCAGATTATATAAAGAGCTGTGCTT
The DNA here is from genome assembly GCA_011762715.2 of Neuroterus valhalla. NCBI lineage: Eukaryota > Metazoa > Arthropoda > Insecta > Hymenoptera > Cynipidae > Neuroterus > Neuroterus valhalla. Next base: position 11,900 of record WSXT02007214.1, on the reverse strand, counting down.
GCATGGAAGTTTGTCGGCAAGTCGTTCTTACGATGGATGTATCCTTTCATGAAATTATATTTATCGAGCTTTATTACGTTTTTCAGTCAGTTTTCGCGTTTGGCAGCAATTTGCAGCGCCATTAGAAGATAGCTTTGGCCCTGGAGTGGAATTAGAGAAATCGAGAGCAGTTTCGAAAGTTCAGAATCAAAAATTGAACAGAGATATTTTCAATAAAATTGTAATAATTTTGAAAAATCACAATTCTATGCATTCATTAAAAGGAATTACTTATACAATTGAAGAAAATTATGTAAAAAAAATTCTTAACAACGAAATTATGTTAAATAAACAAAAAAAATTTATTGACCAAGAAGTTAAAAACAAATAAAAAGTTGAAAAAAATCCCGGTTTCGATGTTCTTTGAAATAAGTTTAGAAAAAAACTAAAACTTTAGAATAATAATGCGTGAAACTCCAAAATTAGGACAATGCATTTTCAGAATTAAAATGAAATTTAAAAACTTTTGAAATGAATAAAAAAAGGAAGAAAAATAATGAAATATTGATTTTACATCAAAAATTGTTCATTTTTCGCAAATTAGACAAAAATAAATAATTGCAAAAAAAAATTTCACGATTAAAAAATTTGAACTACGCCGGGTACGTTTTTCTTCTATTCCTCATACAGCTTTCTGGTATAGGTCCCCGTCGCGGCCTGTTAAACATTTTTTAATCCCGAAAAATTTTTCTCTGTAATTTATTCATTTTTGACCAATCAACCAGAAAAATAAACATTTTTTGATGTTAAATCAATATTTTATTATCTTTCTTCCTTTTTTGATGAATTTCAAAAGTTTTTAAATTTCAATTTGATTCTGAAAATGCATTGTCCTAATTTTGGAGTTTCGAGCATTATTATCTTAATGTTTTGTATTTTTTTGAAAATGATTTTCAAGGACATCGAAACCGGGAGTTTTTTTTCATTTTATGTTTTCTAATTAATTTTTTATGTTTTTAAGAAATGTAATTTATCGCAGAAAAAATGAAAATGTCTTTTTAAAAGAATACAAATTCCTTAATATCATACAACTAGAGCTCAGGTAGCGGCAGACTAAAATTCAACGATTTTAAGGATCTGATGTGCAGTTTAAAATACTGGCAAGCAGCTTTCAAAAATCACACAAAGGAGAAAACTGGTATTCTAAAAGCGGAAAGGTTTCGTGATGCTTTACTCGAAGTTGGTAAGATTCTCGAAAAAACATTTATTTCGAATATATTATTATAATATTTAGATTATTATTATTTTGAGATAAATTTACAGGATTTCAGGTAAATACGGATGTACTGTCGATTCTTATCCTCCGGTATATGAGGAAGGACGGAACTTTAAGATTTGGCGACTTTGTTTCAGCAATTTTACACTTGAGCGATGCTTTCGGTAACTCAATCTAATTTATAGAAAAAAATATATCGAAATATTTTTTATTGAGAAAAACATTCCGACATTCTAGAAAATTTTATGTTATAAAATGCTTATATTTCACACATTCTTGTTTAGGGATATTTGAAAGCAAAGATCCGCTCCAAAATGGAACCATCAAACTGAGTTTAGCAGAGGTGAGAATATGAGAAGATTGTACGATTTCAATTATTATTTTTTAAACTTCTTAAACTCCTTCTTGCAATTACTTTTATCATAGATTTTAATTATTCAAATTTCATTTTTCTGTTTTAGTGGCTACGATCGTCCCTAATGTGCTGAGATAATTGACGTGATTTTTGTACTTTAAGTTGTTTGTAAATATTGTTTCGTTGCATCATTTTCTTGTCGTTTAAGATTTAGCCATATTAACGATAATTCGCATTCACCTTGTCCATTGTAAAATAATACCATCGCGTTTAAAGTCGTATAATTTTCATATATTGAATCAAAGATGTATAAAATATTGTATGTATAAACGAATCATGCTAGATAATAAAATTTAGTATATTTTGTATAGCCTCTTCCTTTCCATTCTGAACCTGTATGTCTTACCTATCTATCCTCTTTCTATTCTATTATAACAAAAAATTAAAAAATGGAAATTATATAATTAATGAATTAAATAGTGTCCAACGTTCATGCCACGCTAGAGAAACCAGTTCGCGTCTGATCACTGAAGTTATGCAGCATCGGGCGCGGTTAGTACTTGGATTGGTGACCGTCTGGAAATACCGCTTGTTGTTGGCATGTTGGCAGGAGACTGGCCCCGTAGGCCTGTAGGATAAATTTAACGTGAGATCTGACCGCAGCCGCATCGCGGCACTGGCTTTACTATAAGGTCGAAAATTATTCTATAGCATTGGGAAAATTCAAATTTGATTTATTTTAACAATAGAAACACTTTTTTTGCATATATTTGTCCAAGGAAATTATTTTGTAATATTTCCAATATCCAAAAAATCAATAGGTTTCAATAAAAAGTGAAGGAATCATCTTTTTTATGACTACATGCGAATACGCTTCTTACACAATACATGCAATAATTATACAAAAATATCAAATTTGTAGCACGGACATATCTAAATATTGTAAATATGAATATAGTAGATTCTAATTAAATTCCCTCTTTTATGAAATTTATATTGACTATTGAAATTAGACCTAAATTAAACTAAATTATAAAAATTTAGATTTCTTTCCAAATTTAGACAATATTTTTTTTTCGCTTCGTTATGATAAACCGGTGGAAATGAAAACATCCATAGAAATTGATTGTGTTTTGAAAATATTCCGAAAACTTCTAACAGTTTATATTACAAAGATTAGGATTTATAGGTAAATAAATATTATAAAGTTGTATAATTAAAAACTGCATTTGCGAACAATATTCAAATTGTGATAAATAGAATATTATCAAAAGAACATTATGAATAATTTATTTCAATTAGGAATTTTCGAATAAAATTATAAATATTCAATTGGAGCACTTCAATTTTCAACCATGAAGGCGAATATTCAAACAAGAATAATTTTCCTGTAGGAAGATGTAGAAACAATGTTTCAACAAAATAGTTGAATTACGAACTGAAAAAATAATTATTTTTATTTGAAAATGGAACAGTAAAATTGAAGATAAATTGTCAACAAAAATTTGAATACTCAAATTTCAAATTGAAAAAAAGTTATGTTCAACCAAATAAATGAATTTTCAACTGCAACTATGGAATTTTTGGAATCGCGATTTCTTAAATTTCATCTCTTTCAAATCCAAATTAAAATTATTTTAAGAAGTTCACGTTCCATGTGAAAATTTACCTGTTTCAAGTGAAATTATATTTCTCTACTGATTGTGAAGCTCCCTGCCGTAGAATCAAAACTATGATTATTTTCTAGAATTCCCTGTCTCAAGTCAGATAAATAAGGAGGAAGCCAATTAAACGTGACGAAACGAATCATTCTTTTTGTATGTTTGGCTTATTATTAATTCGATTATCAAACTTGAGTCGGCTAAAAAAGTCCCATGGAGCAACGAATTTGTGAAAGGTTTTTCTTTCAAAGGAAAAAACTTAACATTCTTTATCTCATAAAGTATAGATATAAAACAAAAATTTTGAAATCAGACTAAAGGAACGTAACATTCGTTAAATATTTTAATTCATGAAAATTAGGCGGTCCTTTCTTTTATTTTCACGGTAAAATTTCTAAGCTTTTTGGTCAAATCAAGTGATTTCCGGTTTTATAAATAATTATCGGTCGATCTCCCGGTTTTTTCTGCCAATAAAATCCCCTGTTATTTTCTGGTTTTCTGGTCAAGTCAATATAGTTTGCAGAAGTTGAAAAAAATTAAAAATTTTACCAATAAAAAACCCATTCCTCCCGAGTATCGGATGCTCCGAAGAAGATTCTATAAAGATTTGATTTTTTATGTAAATCACATGACCTGGTTTCAGTTCGAAATTAGCTCTGAAAAAAGCTCGCTGCCTGATTTGAATAATTTGTTTATCACTGGGCATAGTAAAAACTTGCACTTGTTCGGAGCAAGTCGCATAACCTGACGCATTAAAAAAAACGCACCTACATACCATTGTTACCGGTAATTCAAAGAAACCTTCAGAAATTTAAAGTCTCAAAACATTATTATTTTATTTTCAAGCACAAAAATATCAAATAATTTCGTTTATGTACTCAAAAAATTAGAACTCAACTAAAGATTTAACACTGTTGACACTTTTACCATGTATTTTATAAACTATCGGCCTAAAAGTACAGCCAGCGTCGCCACTTGGCTACAGTCAACATTTCCGTCACTTTTATTTTTGACTATCACCTGCCTAGTTTCAGCTAGTTCCAGCAATGAATTACTACGAATTGATATGTATACAAAGCACGAGTCCGGCGATAAAAATGTATTTGCTAATCCCGCAGTTGGACCCAAATGAATTTAATAAAACAAGAATTCAGAACTAATGATTTACATTGCCTGTAATTATTATTATATTAATCTACGTCGCGTTCTTTCAAAGTGAAGATAGCGGTATTGTGAAATAGCTTGATACGTATTTTTGAAATAATTTCACCGTCGCGCCAATATTTAAAAATTCGAATGCAGCGCCAACTGTGCACCTGCGGTCGTTTGCATGCCGGCAACCTGCGGCAACCGGCCGGGCTTGCGGGGCAGAATTTAGTAATACCAGTAATCTACGGACTAGTACAGTTATTTAATTTTCAGTAATTCGCAGCTTTCTTATTTATTTTCGTCGACTCCTTTCTCCTCAAGAATTAAACTCCCTTAGACTGCTCGCCGACTCGGCAATCATTGAGGCGATCGAGGCGCAGGATCCACTTGTCAAGTAACAGGTTTTTCTTTGTTTACTTCGTCCATGCAATTCCTTCGACAAGGTTTCTCTTCCCAAGAAAATATTATTTTAGGTTGGAAAAAAATGTAATGCTTGGAGAATAAAAAGCATCAAAGCCCAGATTGAAATTCATTATACTTAGGAAAAGCGAGCATCTACTTTATAGGTTATTCTTATTGTCTCGCTTTTTGTTTGTTTACGTTTGTCCTGATCCTGTCGACAAGATTGAACAAGTTATAAATGCTGAAAAAACGAAGTATACCTCATTTTCAAAATTATAGATTTTTTAATTTCATAGGTAGTGTAATTATCAATTTGACCAAATACTTTAATTCTGTTCATTAATTCAACTCGATGGGTGCAAATAAGACTGTCATAATTTACAGACGTAGGCTTTCAGTTTGCACATTGTCTGCACAATGTTAAAAATAAAAGTCTTCATTTTCTTCTATATCACAACCAAGTATTAGTATAGTCTTTTGCACCCATCAAACTGTGCGGTCTTATTTAAATTCTAAATTAGTGTAACATCGGTCATTTATAGAGTTATTTGTTGAATTGAACAAGAATCACAGTATTCAATTATTTTTATATAAAAAAAAACCTTTTCAAACATATATTTCTATGATCGTTAATTTAAAAAGAAGAAATCCCTTTAATTTAAAATTCGATCGTCAGCAATATTTATAATTCATTACTTTACTGTCTACCATATTGTATGCGCCAAATTCGTTCATATCCCGTATTCTTCCATTTCTTTGATAATCGGAACGATCCATAAGGTCAACTGTAAGTTAAACGAAGCATTCACAGTCTTTTGAAGATTGGAAAAACGTCCTGATTCTAGAACTCAGAATCTAATTGCTGGGAAAATAATTAAGAAATGTTTATTTCTGCCATATTAAAAAAATTAATTCACAATTGGGTTGGATTAGGTTATGTCTGAGGTTGAGCGTTGAACCATTTTGCAATAATATTAAATACAACAAAAGTGAAAAGAAATTATTCATATTTTCATCGCTATCATGTTTATCAAATGTTAGTATTTCTTTTTTGGTGAAAATTACATTACCAAAATTTGATTCTTAGTACTGGATAAACAAGATTAGGAAAGTAAAATTTTTCAAGGGCAAAATTAAAAATTTTGAATACTTTAAATTCCAAAATACTTATGTGAACTACCTACGCAATACTTTGTGTTCCGAAATAGTATTCTTTCCCAATTGTTTCCTTTTACCTGTAGTTTTTAAGTACGTACCCTTCTTTATTTCATGACTTTTTTTAAATTCTTGAATGAAAAAGTTCCATTATTCTAATGAAGTTTGAACTTTTTAACTCTATAAACTTATTATTTTTGTCCTGTAGAAATGGAATCCCTGGATTCGAGTAAACGTAAACGCTATTCAGCTTCTACAATAAAGACTGCTGATGTTGCCGGAAGTAAAAAAAAATCCAATGACTCACCAACTAAGCAATCAATTCCTTCATCCAACCCTCCTAAATTAATCGACCAATTATATCAGACTTACCAGTCATTGAAAATAGAGCGCGTATCTACAAGTCAAATTGAAACCTCGCAAAAGGTTTAGTATATTGGTCAATTTTCATGTTCTCAAATGTATTAGGCATTATGCTTCCAAGTTCAAATTTAATATTTTTGAAAAAATTCTATTTTTTTTCTCATTGGATTTATTTAGGAACAAAAATCACAAATTTCTCAAACTTCAACGGCCAAGAAAGCTGCGACTCTACTTAAGCAGAACTCATTAGAGCTTAAGTCTTCTGAATTAAAAAAGAAAAAGACCGCATTTTGCAAAACTCAAATAGAGAAAGGAAAAGAGCAAAAATTCATCGTAGAGACGTAAGCTGAATTAAGTTTCATTGATGCTTGAATCAATGATTTAATAAGATCAAAATTTTCATAAAAATTAATTTGTTCAAACATTATTTGTAAAATCTAACTTTGAAACCGAAATGGATATAATCTCTCTCAAAGAAATGTATTATTTTCATCAAATATTGTACAGTGTGAACAAGGCTTGGGAATATGTCCTCCTTATATACGATGATATCAAGTATATGCTTCAGAAGGAAGAAGGTTTCGATCAGCATTTCAGTGATGTTCTAGAGATAAAAACTGCCATAACAGAGAAACTGAAAGTCAAGTGTGATGGACTCGAAGTTCTATACGAAGAAGAAGATTTCGGGACAGGTAGTTGAGTCAACTTAATAAACTATTATCCTTTATGTTTAAAACTAAATCTTAATCTTAAAATTGTTAAATGAAATATATAAATGATTGCACCTTATTCATTCAGATAATTTCAAATAATTTCATTTATATAATATAGAAATCAGCGCTGAAAAATGCGAGCTGGAGAATTTATTAAGAACACATTGGAACGTCAAAAAAGAGGAAGAAACATCGCAAGATTCAGATGAAGTGTTCTCCGTAAAGAACGTGGAGGAAAAACTAGACAGAATCGAAGGGTGATATTTTTTTAAGATTATATTAATTTTTTTTACCGTAAATGATCTAGTTGTTTAAAAATATACTTCAGCAATCATTAATAATAATAATAAAATTAACATAATTTTTATAAGGTCTATTAAGAACTTGAACGATAAGGAAATTAGTTTGGAAAATATTTTAAAAGAGAGGACTGGTGAAACTTTTGAAGAGGACAGTAAATTTCTCCAAGTACGATTTGATATATTCTATCTCAATCATCTAATTCTCATTTAATGAACTTGTAAATTTGGGAATTATGATCTTTATTTCTTTTATTCCAAGAAATATTGTACCCTTTCAGGATCAGCAAGAATTAGAAGAAGAGTTGGATGCCTTAGGAACCCAACTGAAATATTTTGATAATGTCGATGAAATGAAGGAATCAGCCTATCTAAAGATAAAAGAAATGCTTTTGACGAAAATAAATCCGGACAATGATATGTCAGGAATCCGATTCTTTAATCATTCTTTTAATTTTTCTCAATCTTCAATACTCAGTCATAGTAAATCTAAGTCCTTTACTTTTCAGAGAAAAAAAATCCAAGGAAGAAATTCAGCAGATGGAAGTTAAAATAAAAGAACTTGAGTTGAAATCAGATCTTCAAAGAGCGAGTATCGATACCACAAATCAGCTTTTAAAACTTGAAAGTAGACTAATAGACTCGAAGAACGCAATTAATTCAATTCTATCCACTAATTTCGACCTTGATAATCTTGATGAGTCGTTAATAGAAGTAAATAAAGGATTGGATCTTCTTCGATTCGAGCACAATTCCAAAGAAAATGAATCAAGAAATCAGGTATTTCTATAATATATTCAATTTTACCAAACTATAGGCGCGCTACAGCGCACGAGAAACATTGCACTGACCATTCATAATAAACGAATATAAAGCAAAATTACTATAGTTACAATTCCTAATTGTACTCTTTAATCGCTTCAATAGAAATAAAAATTTGAGGGTTGTTCATCGAGTTTGAAATGTTTCATCCAGAACATTATTTATTTTTAAATAATTCCATTTCGATTGATAATTTTTTGCATGATGTCATTTGAAGGGGAACAATTTTTCATCGTTTCACATATTCATTTGAAATGTGGCTTCGAAAATGGGAGAGCTATTCAAAACAATTTAGCAACATCCTAGTGAACCTTCATCGATTTGAATTTGAAACTACCATTTTGGACTTTTAATCAAAACATATTTGACTATCAAGAAAATTGTACATCTTTTGGCTTTCGACATGAATTAACCTCAGCAAAATTATTTATTCAGGCTTTTATTTTTAAATGTTGAAATCCTACAATACTGGTCTGATTTGTATTCAAAACCATAAAATGTTGGTTATTTCGGATTCATATTAGTTATTGAAGCAAGCATTGGTTCAATTATTCCTGAAACTATAAAATAAAAGTGTCTTCAAACGATACAATCAAAATCATGCACCTTTTTTATATTCGAAATCAGTCTGAAATTTTTCTACGAAAAACTAAGAAGATTAAAGACTTGACTTATGTTCGAAATGAACAAACCGTAACTGCAATTGTAATATATCCTAATTTTTTGATTATCCTTTATCAACCTAATATCATGAGTCGAAAAACTCGAGGCCTTTTTTTATCTCAATCATTTCGAATTATGAAAATATGTAGAACTAATCAACTGAAGAAGAAAATGAGAGAACTTGATATATCGTCAAATATTAGTTTTCAATTAAAAATTTCATTTTGTTCTACAACTTTGATGATTTGAAACGGATTCAGAAGAATTCCATATATTATCAATTCAACATTATTGAGCATTCATTAAAAGAAAGAAACAGTACAATTTTAAAACGTGAATCTGAAATTGTAGAATATCTAACGTTTTAAATTTTAAATGATTCAAAATTTTATCATTCAGAAGTTAATATAGAAATTTTCGATTTTGACATTTTTATTCAAACTTATTCAATTCAAATTTGGAGAGTTTGAATGCTTATCTTAAAGTGATGAAATTTCAATTCTACTTTCCATATAAAATAGTCTCATTTCAAGCTTCGAATTGAAAATTGTTAAATTTCGAACACTCCATCAATTTTTGATAATTCCAATTTTCGAAGCTTTTCATTGAAAAATGTTAGGTCTCCAACGTTTTCATCAAACTATGATAAAATTTGAATCAATTCATATTTTAAATCTGTATTTTTTCAACATTTGAATCTAAATATATTAAACTTTAATATTTTAATATGAAATTATTTAGGTGAAATCAGAAATGTTTATTTTTGACCGATACCAATTCGATCCTATTCAATTTCAAATTAAAAGACTTTAAATGCTTATTGTCCTATTTATAAACTTTAAAACTTTCAAAGACCATTTTATTTATCTTCAACGCTTTTGTTCCGGAATGATAACATTTTAAATCCTTCCCATTTGCAATTGTCCTGCTATAACAATTTCAATGTAAAAATCATTCAATTGCAAACATTTTCATTCCAGAATCACTTATATTCAAATTCTTCCAATACGAAATTTAAGTTTTTTCTAAAATTTTATCTGCAATTTATTAAATGTCGGAAGTTCCTACTCTTAAATTCTTCAAAACTCCATAATTTCATGGTTAATTCAATGTTTTTAGGTTTTCTAAACAATTTTGTAGTGCAATTTCTCCAATTTTAAATCAAAAGAACTTATTTTGTTGTCATATTCTCAATCTTTGAACGTTTTGGACTAAAAATTGTTTCTTTTTAACACATTATATTTTTGAAATCATTTGAACCTACTCCATTTGAGAAAGTCTTACTCGCAGGATTTTAATATTAAATTCCTCAATTTTGAACGCTTTAAATCAAAAATGAAATACACTGGAAGTCCGTACATAATCAGGTTTCGGGCTTGGCTATCAACAGCCTTGAGCCATCTTTACGCGTGCTTCAACGTGAACAGTAAGGGCCGCATGAACTTTTTCTTCGCGATTTTCGTCTGTTCGCGCATTAGCGAAATTCCCTGCTTGGGTAATGTCCGCTCTCAGCTTACGGCATTGGCGGAAGTCAGCCGAGACTGAGAGCGTGGCCAGTGCTTCTCTCCAAACTCCCGGATCGTCTCGTTCAACAGCAACATTCTCGGAACGACTTTGTTTAGACTTCCAGTGTAATTTTAATTCCTATCGTTTTTTAATTAACTTTCTCAAAAAATGTTCAATTTCAAACCCTTTGAATTTTGAATTCAGAGCTATAAATCGAAGTCACTCATTCTTTAACCCTCTCCCTTAAAACTTATTCAATTTAAAATCCGCCCGATTTGAAAGTATTCAATTTAAAATAATTGTACTTTAAAATTTTTGATAATTCAATCTGGCACTATCAATTTTGAACATTGCAAATTCATAAAAATGCCAAACTGTCTAATTCGGAAGCTTTTTAATTCCAAGTTATAGAAATTCAAATCCTTTTGATTTAAAAGTGTACTATTTTCCGAATTTCAAATTTTTTGTCTGCTCAGTGTCTCAAATCCTTCAATTAGAAATTATTTATATGAGAGAACGTTAACTTACAATCAATATAATTGTAGTATCATTCTGAAAACTTTGAATACAAAACAGTTTAGGTTAGAAAGCTTTTAATTTTCGAATAATTTAATTTGAAAACATTTTTATATCATTGATAATTCATTAGAGCTTCAGTTCCTATTGGGATGGAACAATTTTTCAAATGTGTTCCTTAACCCAAACTTTCAATGATTTGAACTAACCATTCAACAACAACAAAAAAACAGAAGTAAAGAAACAAAAGAATCTGTGCGAACCAACTTCATAATGCTAACGCTCTAACAGAAAACTGCGAAAACTTCAAGATTATTATTAGTAATTTCATTGATTCCAATGAAGTGCATACATTATCAATCAAGCATTAATTTATTTCAAACTCATGTAATTCTGAACTTCAAATAATGAATCGAACCGTTTCAAAATAATAGAAATAAAAAAACAAAAGGATTTCTGTGAAACAACTTTTCATGGTGCGAACGGTGCGAGCGGAATATATATATTAGAAGCGAACAATGCAAATGCGAACAGAATCATGAACTTAGCTGCTTGCACTTGTAGATTATTATATATAATATTCATTTTATTTATATAATTATATATTATCGAAACAGGAGTTGGAAGACCTGATCCGTCAGCAAGAGCAAAGTAACGAAGAAAATGCTGAGATTCTACAGGAGTTGAATGAAAATTTAAAATTCGAAAAAGAAGAATCAATAATTCGTGATTTGGAATCAGATTTTTCCCAGAAAGAAAAAATTCGGAATGAGATATTCGACGACTACAACAATATAAAGCAAGCAAACAGCGAACAGTTAGAAAAGGATCCAAACTTGTTGGAGGCAAAAAACTTGAAAGACTTCCCAACTATGAAACAGAAACTGGAGACTGCTATAAGTTCAGCTGAGTTACGAGAAAAAACCACGGATAAGAGATACGAGATAAGATTAAAGGAACTTGAGCATAAGAGAAAAAAATATTTAGCAGCTCTAAAAGAGGTACTTTATACTGTTTCATATGAAGAGAAGACAATATAAC
>WSXT02007213.1:0-29749 GCA_011762715.2 Neuroterus valhalla | reverse complement strand
ACAACATTCTGTCAAAAATATGGAGTTTCGAACCAGCAAGACCAATTTGCTTGAGAGAAGTTGTATTTCGAACCCGGAAGTATGGATTTTTAACCAAGATGATTGTTTTTTCCCCCGAAAAATTTGAATTTACGACAAAATTTTCCATCCAAAATGAAGTGTACAAACTTCCTGTGAAATTTAATAGGTTATATTTTAAAGAAAAAGACTTACCTTCCAAATTCAACATTCAATTCAACATTTCTATTCATGTTTTTAATGGAATAAATTTTGAAACACAATTCATTCCATACAACTGCTACATTTTTATCACTGAAGGATGCGATTCTCCTACCAAAGAAGATAAGTTGTCGAACTAAAAAAGGATCTCATTAACGCAATCTATCCATTCCTTCTTTGGCCTGCCTCTGGGTACAATTCCATTCAACCTTCCTAGATACCCTTGCTCTGTTAATAGTTCTTCATCCAGTCTCTCAACGTGACCGAACCATCTCAGCAAATTTCTTTCACTCTTTTTAAACAGTTTCTCTTCTGCATCGTATTCTTTGAGAACCTACTCATTACTTACTTTGTCCATGAGCGTTCTACCGCACATTTCAGGCAGAAATTGCCTGCCGATCGCGTTTGAGTTGCTCTTGTCCTTGCCTTGATACGTCCAGATACGTCAATATCAAATTTTTTTCGCATTCTTACTTTGAAACACAATAATTTTTGTTTCTTTTACGTCAATCTTGAGACCCGTGCTCTTAATGCTGTTATCCAGTCTGCTCAACATCCTCTGCAAATCATCGCATTACCACGTTACGTCCTGCTCAATATCAGACCAATCGCTCAGTTGTCCATCTACTCTCAAACTTGATATGTTTGAGCTCCGCTCACATCAAGAATTTTTATTCTATTGCAAATCCGGGTACAGGATCAGGAAGCTGCAATCTTCTTCTTTGAAAGGCACCACCCACAAAAAACTGTGTTTTTTGTACATTTAGATTAGGATATATCTGGAACGTAGGACGATGGAGCAATTATGAGTTTAGATTCGGATTCAGCACATCGAATTCCTTCGGGTATCTTGGCAACCTTTCCCCTTGTAGATTAGGACAATAATCGCCTTTTTTTATCAGTTGCAACTTCGCTGTTCACAGTACACATATTCATAAATCCATACAGACACATATACAGATATTCGTCAACGAACTTCAAAATTTCAGAGGCAATAACATCCACTCTAGCAGTCCTAACATTCTTCAGTTTTCCAATAACGGAAATAATGTCGTCGATACCGATTCTGTTTCCGCCCCCTGCATCAAAATTCTGTAACGTATCCTTGTCCGTCTAACTGTTGTTGTGTTCGTGGCTTCACCTTCATACAACTTTTTAAAAAATCCCTCATACGGTCTTTGACATTGTCCGCATCCCATAACATTCTACCATGAGCATTCTTAATTATGTTTTCGACATTGCTCGTATTTCCTTTCCTAGTCTTCTTAACCCATCTCCAAAATAGTTACAAACTTTGCTTCGCGTGCTAGGAGTCTCTAGGGTTCTTTCTCGTGATATACGTTCTGTACAATCACAAAGACTGATATCAATAATAAAAGTGAATAATGCATTGAGTGATCATGTTATTTACGACGGATCAATCAAATTTGAGGGATACAACCTCCTTAATATAATTACAATAATTCTGGGAAGTAAAGACTGAATAAATGCACGAATAATTTTCCCTTTCTAGGTCATGCGAATTACAAATGAAATTTGGTTACCAAGATGGTAAGTTGGGAGGGTAGGACTGGCAGGAAATTCGATGACATGCAAGTCAAGTAGATATATTGGCAAAGAAAACATCCACCACGGGCAAAGAGACGCTGCTGTATCAAAACAAAACATGGCTGCCTATGGGATTCGACTTGCATATGATTAGCATTAACCTTTGCGAGTATCTTTCCCTTTCTATGGTTCCAGGACCATTCCATTTTTAAGAATTTCTATTAAATCAATGAACTTCTTATTTACTTCTAACTGATTATTCCAACAGAAAATTCATTTTTATCGCGTCACTTGAGTGCAACTTGAATGTTAACAATTCTACGTGTATCCCATAGGCAGCCATGTTGATTAGTTCGCAAGATGGCCATCAGGTCTCGCATTGCAACTTCAAATTCTCAATAACAACCTTCTACGTTCTCATTCGTGCCCTACTCAGGCAATCATCCTTGAGAAAATTAAACCTTCCAAATTTAATGTAGTTCTCTAACTCATAGTGAATAATACAAACACCACCCCTTAGAATAGAATTCTTCTTTCTCTACAACCATAGTATGTCCACTTGGGGTTCACACAACTTCCTCTCCTCTACATGGCTTATTCTTATTTATTCTATCATTCCTGTCTCTTTTCGCCTGAAATTTCAACATTTTTCCGCTATCCTATTGTCTTCTCTCTTCCTCTTACACAACTATCGTATACATGCTCCCATGTCTCATGTATGCAAACACAAGCCATGCATCTCATCTTCCCATGCTTTTCCCAATTGCTCTGACTACACATTTTTCTATCTTCGCGTACGAAATATTCTATCTCAATTATGGGGTTGAGTCGGAAATATCAAAATTAAGTGGTAGGGGTAGATATGAAGAGAACGCAATAGAAGAGTTTACAGATTTCGTACAATTGAGTTATTTATCCGTGATGTGGATGGACATGTATATTAAAGAAAAAACATTTTCGAAGAATAATTAGGATAACACAGAAAAAGGTTAGAGAAAAGCATGCAAGAGGGATGATGACTCATTGAGATGTGAGAAGATGTAAGAACATGGAAGCTCGGAAGCAAAAATCGGGGAGTCAAAGTCGAACAAGAAATACAACAAGATGTGTGAGGATATGAATGCGGTAAGTGTATTATATAAAAATAGGGGGAAAGGAGTAAGAAAATCTGAGAAAAAGGAGTCTGTTGTCTACATTCCTTATTCGAATCAGATATGCCTAGTTTCTCAAATCATTTGGGATTGAGTTGGGTATTGAATAGTTGCAAGAGAAGATGGAAGAAGAGGTTAAATATGAAAAGAGTGTTGAGGAATTATAAGCCGAAGAAAGACTGGGCGAAGAATGAATGAAAGAGAAGAGGTCCATCCTGTTTGGAAGGGCTGTTGCTCTGCTTGAGAGGCTATTCCGTTAGGTTTACGAGCTGCTGACCTTGTAAGTTTAGGGTAGCTGATACTTCTGACTTCCAAAGGATACACAGCTTTCTGTATTGTAGAGATGGCGCTCGGAAGAGCTTGTGATGTGAACTATTTTATGTTATGGAACCGGAGATTCTGGATTGAGAAAAATAGACAGTGTACAGGTATTTTGTATAAGTCATTTAGGCTCCAACAGTTCAACTCCTAGTATGTCCTCATCATACGCGAGTACCAAACCTCTGCAACCAAATGTAGGCAAAATTTATCCATCGTGGATATCTCTAAACATAAAACTACTACTTGCTGCCAAGGTTGTAGTATCATCGAATCAAACACGTTTGAAATAGATTTCGTTATGTATATTCAAAGACCCTGATAGATTGAGGTTGATTTCTTACTCTGCACAGTGTTCCCAATGATACACGGAGACACAATACCCTACAGGCAATACACGGAGGAATGGTAAAGCGCAGGTTAGGTATATGAGAGGCATAGAAACTATCTTTTAAGAGGTAGATAAGTTCCGCTAGACAAAGAATAATATGTTTGTCGATGTAACGATCGGAGTGACTGAAGTGTGAAGTGCATACAGAGCATCAAGACCTGCAACGGAAATCTGAAGACTCAGATGCAGGCACGTGTACCTGAATCAACGAGTTCACCTTGACAACAATAGCTTATTCACAGGCGAAAAACAGAAGGTTTAGAAAAGAGCTCACTTAGAGGGTTCTAATTAAGACTAGCAGAGGGTTTGAGTTACGCTGGAATGCTGAATCATTTTTGGCGTATGATACATCTAGAAACCCTTGGTATCATAATCAAGAGTATACACCAAACAACAGACGGAGACATTTCAACTGAATTGGGGAACGAAGCAAAGGACAAAACGAAACCTACATATGCCATCGAGGAGGCTGTGCTAAACAGAGGAAAGATGCATGAGCTTGCCTACTTCGACGAGGTCGAGATCCTTGATCTTCATGACGATGGAGGAAGGCCAGGTAGATAAATGACGAGAGTCGATGTCTTGTCACGTGCATAAGGAGATTAAGGTCATGTGGTGCTAGACGGTGCTTACAGGTTACCTCTACAATGTTACCTCTACGCCGCTGAGCAAGACACTCCCTGGACTGGCCGTTCTTCCAGGACAGAAAGATTCGCGGTGTTTTGTGAGACAGCACCCAAAGAGAAGCTAATAGAAGCTGCGAGATAAATCGGACCCTTTTCCAAGATGACGAAGCCTAACGAAACCGGTTCACCACTGTTGATACGCGCAATTAGGAGAAGGAAGAAGATACAGATGAATCAGGAAAAATAATACGGACTCCTTAGCATGACGTAGTGGTATCTATAAGCATGGCGCTGGGGTAATGCAGAAGTGTTTACAGGGTCACTAAATGCTTTGGCACCGTACGCTTGTCGGAGGCTTGAGCTGCTCAAGTGGGCATGAGCGAAGTTGAGCCGAAATCTGAAACAAAAGAGGAGGTTGAGCAGCCAACTTTCTCCAGGGGGCCGAAGTTCTCATCGTACAACCGTTCCTAGTTCTTAAACTTGATCAACGTGAGGAAATCCAGCCAGAGATGCCCGGACTCATCCCAAATCCGCTTTGGCGCAACCCATTGTATAATCAGTCACTGCCTAACGTAGGAAAAAACTAAAAATTAGTGAGCATGACTTCGGTGATTCAATGATTAAATTTTTTTTTAAATTTGACCATTTGGACTAGCAGTTTAGTTTGTGTTCCCAGCTAGTTCTGTATCAATAACCCTTTGTTCGGAATAAACAGTTTTTCAGTTACAAGAGTCTCAGTTTGATTCTCAGTGAATCTGGTCCTTTACCTTAAAACTTAATTTAACGCAGGGATGTTTTTGATGCAATCCCTAAGATCATCGTACACTTAAATTGAGGAAGTCTTCAATCTTCCCTGATTCATCATACTGGTTATTCAAAAAGCTATGTTCGACAATACTCTTCTGTTGAAATTACTGATGGGGGATGGTGGCCTCACCTTCAACTCCAAGATACCTCAATCAAGATTCTTTCATCTTCTAATGAAAAAAAACCTTAAAATGGAAGAGGATATGTAACATTGGGCGAGACAAAGTTATGTGCGATGATTTATTTTTCAAACAATAATCTTTGTCAGGCTGTATCAATTATGACATCACCAAGTTACGAGTAAATGAGAAGTATAAGGTTACAGAAAAACCACCATCATTTGCCATTACCATAAGAGAAACAAGTTTTAAGCAATGATAAATTATTGAAGAGAATATGTTTGGTATTTTTAATAAAATTGAACCTTATTTTACGATTGTATAATGTATGATATCATGTATATTTGATGTTGAACTAAGAAATTGGTTGCTAGGAGTGCGCTCTATAAGATGGCATTATGCGCCACTTGTCATGAAGTTTTACCAAAAGGAAATTGCTTTTAACAATTACTTATTGCTCAGACATTTATGTGGAACATCTTCCTTCCGAAAAACAAGTTTTAAAGAGAGAGATTTTTTAATCTAAATTCAATTAAATTTCCAGCTACCACAAACAATTTGGATGAAAATGAAACAGCCTAACTTTTAAGTTCTAAAAATTACTTTCAACCATAAAAAACGAATTTTTGAACAGTCAAATAAAAAGAAAATATTATTTTTAACATAATAATCAATTCCAAAAGAAGCTGCACAATTTCTCTACAACATACATGAATATTCTCCTAAATAATAGAAGTGAACAAGTGATTTAAATTCGGATCGCAAACTATCTTGTTGCTTTATTTACATTCAATTATTCAAATCAAAGTCGTGCATTACTCTCCCGCGTTTGAGGCTTGGGCTCCAGGATCTAGTAGGAACCCTTGAGCTTGGGGGGCTGTTGCTTCTGAATCTAGTAGAACCTTCTTGGTTTTGGGGGCTCTTACTTCTTGATCTAGAAGATGGTGAAGTAGGGCTGGGACTTCTGGATTCAGGAGGATATGAGGTGAATAGGCCCATTCCCTCAAGTATATCAAGCTCCATCACTATAACTTTTTTACTTTTCCAGTCATATGCGACTGCAATACCAGTCAAGCCAAGTATTGGCAAAATGGTTCTTCTTTTGATCCATCCAAACACGAGATTATCTCTCGCGGCCAAAGTTGTATTTTCATCAAATTCTTGATGATCAGTATCATCTTCTCTCCATAATCTATTGAAGTGTGGTGCAGGTGTATATTTGAATGTCCTGATCGGGTCAGATTGACTTTCCATTTGGCGTTGTTGTTCTACTCCTGGAATAAAACCCGCACCTAGAAAACAAATGTATCAGTAAGAAAAATTATCAATACTTTATAACGGATTTCACATATTTTTTCATGAATTAAATGTTCCCTTTCTCGTTTCTTCTTTTGAATATTCAATTCCGCGTACACAGACAGGTAATAGACGATGATAACAGTTGGTATAAAATTTGTTCGTTTAATTTGAACTTTAATGGAAGAGACATCACTCTGTCACTCTGTCACGACATCTAGCAAGCTTCGGGAAGAAATCCTTGTAGTCACAAAGATTATTCAGCCCGCGTAAAATTTTCTGAATTTCTCGAAGAAATTTCTAGAACGAACTTAACTTGCAACTAAAAATTAGCGACCTTCGACTTTGAAAGTCAGTGGCTCTTACAGAAAATATTTCAGCAGATTTTTAGAGACTATGCAAATCTGCTCAGTTTCTGGATCAAGTAGTGTTTCTTAAATTATAATACACATATTTTCGATAGTGATGATGGTTGATTCTAAAAATAATATCAAAAAGACTTTTTGAAAAAGTGCATCGTTGAAAACAACAACTCTAACATGTGTCTTCGTAAATTTGAATATACTCAAAGAATTGCATGCTTGTGCCAATATCACACAAGCTTCGTAAGATTGCCTGCGCAAGAACTATGTTTCATAATTTCGTCATCTTCTCTCATGCATTTATTGCAAATGCTCTAAAGTGTAATTTTTCCAATGACAATTTTGAAAAGTAGTCATCGTACTACCAAAACTGTCATCATCAAATTCCAATTGATATATTGATATTAGGAGAAACGAAATTCCTTACTGAAACATTTCATGCTACAAATTACATGAACCAGGAAATCAAAGATAATTTCTGTTGGTGTTTTTTCTTCCCGGTAAGCTGGCAAAGCAAATGTTTAGGAGCACATACTTTTCTGATGTTTGGTTTTATTTATTGAGTACACAAGAAGATTAACTCTGGCATGAAGGTTATTTATACTCTTTTCTTAGAAATATTTCTATCGTCATCGATGAACATCATTAAAATTTCAGGTGAAATACAAACACATAATTGGAGAAACTATAATATTGTGTCATCAAAACCTTTAAGAAGCCATATCTTCTATCTCCTCAAGGAAACCAAAAAGGAGCACATCCACGTCTACATATTGTGCTTTGAACTATTAGTAATTTTACTTCCGAATCTCTCACGTTAAATAAGCGATACCAAATGGATATTTAATCGCGATTAAAAAAACGATATTATATCACTGCATATTCACCAATAGAATTGAGGAAGACCGCCAAGAGAAGAAATATGAGGAGCTTCATCTCCATAAAACAGAGGAAGCTCATTTACAAAAGATTATTTAGCAACGCGACTAAAAGAACAAGAATATCCCATCAGACACTGTGGTATTATATTCCATGTGCTATGATTTTATCTTCAAAATAATCGCAAATATTTGTAAAGTAGATTAGCGAGGTAAAACTGAACCATTTCAAGTTTCTCAATGTATGTAAAATTTTGAGGAGAAAAGTACCTTCTGTATGGACAATAATGAAAGAATCCGTTGATGCAAGATATAAAGAAACCTTCAGCGTTATCAGTTTTTGTTTAACTTACCCGAATTAGCCTTTGAAAAATGATACTTCTCGAAATTCTATCTACTTCTTAAAATCATGTATGTTGATATGAATATTTGCCTACGGAATTATATGCTCTTTTTCATCCATAATGTATCCTCTTTACGTAACTTGCATTTTTCAGTCATCTCGTATGAAAATGTATGTGCAATTTCATGGTCGTTTTTATAGGTTACATAAAATTTCATTTTCAAGTCACTACTATATTTGGATAAACCTTTCTTTATACAATTTCTTCTATTAAACGGCTGATTTGCAAAGCGAAGGTACCAACAGAGTACTTGGTCATTTCGGAGATTCAAAAAAGAAGGGTAACGGGGATAAATTGATAAGTTTTTGCCTAGAAAATGGTGTCTCTATTACAAACACTTGGTTCGGGCATTCTCATGTTGACAGTTGACTCGTTGATCGACTATGTAATATTAGACTGCCAGGGGCGTCTCAAGATCCTTTGGGGCCCAGAGCTGAAATAAGGACGGGGCCCTTTAAGGCAGCGGATTTTATGAAGAAGAGCATGTTTGTCCCTATTGAAGGGAAGATTTTTATGTGAATGAATTCAATCTCATAACCGGGTTATTTTACTGCATTTTATATTTCCTCGGGAAAAAAGGGCCCCCCGCGAGTGCGGGCCCGGTACTTCAGCACCCCGAAGGAACATTAGGAAACTTATTTAATGTATTTGATACTGTCGGACTTTCCCGGAATAGATCGTGCAGTCGCAAAGTGCAATTAACGGTGCAACTATGATTTCTGCGCCTCTGTAGGCCATAAAGTGTACTGCACTATTTTGTTTGACAGATCGACAGACAGAGGTTGGAAACTTCGTGACATACCAAAATAAATGAAAAAGTGAATAAAACCATCAACAAATAAATTATAATAGTTGAAAAATTGTGCAAGGTGAAAGGATTAATCGGATGAATAGAAGTAAGTATAAGATTGATGATTAGGTGTTCAAAACAAAAAGAACTTTAGGTTACGTGGTTACCATGTGCGACCGGCAAAACAAAAGTACTTTATATTTTTCCCTGAAGAGGCGCGACAAACCAGACTTGCACTGTCTATTCTGCTCTTCGACTGCACAATCTATTCCGGAAAAATACGATTGATCCACTTCGTGATTCCTGTAGGTGATATGTCTCCTTATCTTCCTTCGTGTACAGCACCACCAAGCCCTCCCCATGATCCGGCATTGCAGACGGCAAACTGACAATACTTGTGGTCAAGGATGAAGAAGAAGATCAAAGTAGACGCGAGCGAGAATAGAACATCTTCAGATAACAGAAGTAAAATAATATACTGAGAAGAGCTGGATAAATATTTGAAGCATCACAAAGAAGATTGGAAAAGACATAGCTAACAAGACTGCAGAGAGTACATGGATAATACTGTAGGATGGCATCTTCAAGAATGCACTTGAAGTACGCGGTACTGATACTGTCGGAAGAGAGTCCGGTGATGCTTGGTGGAATTACGACATACGCGTAGTAGTCAACGAGAGAAAAGAAGCCTACTCGAGAAATTGTATATTAAAGGTCTTAGCGATAAGGAAAGGACGAGAATAGTAAATTATTAGAAGGATAAAAAGAAGAAGGCGAATATACTAGTAAAAGCAAGCAAAGATGAAATCAAAGCCTAAGAAGATGCACAAATGCAAAATGATTTGGAAGGAAATAAGAAACTATTTTGGAAATGGGTTAAAAAGACAAGGAAAGGAAATGCTAGCACTGAGGTCATCAAGAATAGGAATGCAGATGGTGAAATGGTATGGGCCACGGAAAAAGTTGAAGACAGTATGAGTGATTTTTCCAAGAAGCTGTACACAGGTCAAGCCATCGAGAAAGAATGGTAAGGCTGCCAGTGTGGATTGTATTACCTCTGAAATTCTTAAGTTCGGTGGCGGAAACTTGTTTGTGTGGCTGTGTATGAATATGTGTCCTGTGAATAGCGAAGTTCCGAGTGACTGGAGAACGTCGATTATTGTCCTCATCCACGAGGGAAAGGGTGATCACGGCGACTGTAATATAATTGTGAAATGGACTTATTTCCGATCAACGCCTGAGGTTAGGCTAACTGATCACATGGCGAAAGGCCAACAGGGAGGTAGCCAGCCGAAAGGCGAGGCATGGTAGGGATAAATCCAAACAAGCGGCACCAGGTGTGCAGGACCGTTTTACAGCAAGCTGTGAAACGGCAAGTAAAGTGGACGACGAGAAAACCCAGTCCACAATCCGGACTATCCATCCGAGTAGCCACCTGGTTCTTGCTCTGGAAGGATAAAGGTCCGTAGTTTTCAATCTGGGTACGCTGCTACAGGCTCCAGATATTTTCCCTCGTGTACGCTGTATAGGCTTCGGGATTAACTATTATTTTGTATTTCAGTTTTCATTGCTACATATACTCATATGGAAAAATGTTCCCGGACGAAATACCATAAGACTGAGAATCGGCGACAACGATGACCAATATAGCATACGGAAACGTCATTGTAACTGTATGGTTCTAATAAATTGATTTTGTTACTAATTAACGTATTTCAATCGTCTTCTCCTTCCTGGGTCCAGAATAATTTTTTATATAACGATAGAACTACTTGGTACTGTGGGCAAAATATTTACCATAATACCTATTAATAGAGTTATGGGAATAACCAAGAAAAGGATTTAGGAAGTTCAATCTGAATTCATGCTAGGAAGATCACGTGCAATTAAGATGTTAAGCTTGAGACAGATAACGGAAAAAAGCTTAAATGTAAACAGAAAAGTTTTCTGTGCAATTGTTGATCTAGAAAAAGCTTACGACAAGGTGAATAGAGCATAACTTGAGAAGTTCTGGAAGAGCGTGGAGTGACTTGTTGAATTTTGAAAGCAACACAAGAAATATATAATGGTAGTTTTTAGACGTACAAATGAGGGGAGGAAGATTGCTGGCAGTGTACAAGCCATAAGCCCATGCAATATTTGCTTTTATGAGAAGACATATTTTTTTCACTACTCCACTAGCAGTGACAGATGTTATCTATATCTCGTCGCGAGAGCTCATCACTAGAATCGTTTTTATAACACAATGCAGTTTTTAACCATCAGCATAAAGTAACAGTCTTGCAAAACTTACAACGCGAGTAATAGCATTCAAGAAAATTATGAAAAATTTAGGACCCAGATGTGACCCCTGGGCTACTCCAGAGCTAGGTCAAACTTGATTAGATAAAAACGCATGTCTTCTCACATAATGGGCCCTGTCCTCCAAGTAGCTGCCAAACCATTCTATTTGTGATTCAGCAATCCTATAAGCTCTTAGTTTACCTAAAAGTAAATTGTGATCAACCTTGTCAAATGCCTCCCGAAAACCAGTGTAAAACGAGTCTACCAAAAAAAAACAGATTTCATACAATAAGTAATTAATCTTTGAAGATCATGAGAACAATAAGTGTAGATTTTAAGGGTAAAAAACATATTGCTTCACAGCCAGAATATGTTTGAAAGCTCTCTGCAATTCAATTTACAGCAAATTTCGCAGCAACATTTAGAATAGAGATAGGTGTCTGTAAATATTAAAATATGCTCTAGGACTGGAGTTTTATATTCAAGTCAACACAAAAACTTTCTAATCCGTTGAAGATACACTTCTATACAGAGACTGATTGCAAATACAACTGGAAGGTTACCAGAGAACTAAACAGAGAACAAATGGAGAGGTATGAAATCAGAACCCACGCTCTCGTTCGGGTTCGATTATTAATTTTATCATAAACTACTTGTGGGGATATTTCCATATTTGAGAGCTAAATATTGTAATTTGTCATCAGTCCAGTAATCCATCGAATCCTTGTTTGAATTCATTGAATAAGAATGATCAGCGAATGCATTCGCTATTTCCTTATTATCTGTACTTCCAACATTATTATGAATTACGGCTATGAGTGTGGCTGCTCTGTCTCGTCTTCGGTCCACGAAATTTCAGGAAGTCACTATATTACTTTCTATCGATTTAATTTATCTATACAGAGTGTGGAAATTCATTTGAAAAGCTACTAACGTCTTAATGTTGAAGCACTATTCTGAGGGTACAGTTGATGCACTTCAACTTCTTTGCGAGCTATGACTGTAGCTCAGCCCATCTCAATCATCCTAGGACTAAGAATATTCTGCCCTTAGATCATATTTTCTGACGCGCGTGTAGCTCTGGCGTAGCTGAATAAACTAGCCAAGTCCAAAAATACCATTTTTCAAGTTTGAAAATACTTTTTTCATCACTTTATTCCTACTTCTTAATAAAAATAACGCGAATCAGGATGTATACCGGAGCCATTTTGGCGTGGCACAGCATCATCCCTCTTGGCGCGATGGATGTTTTGCTTCCCAGTAGATGCAGTAACTTCCGATGCCTAATTCAGCATCATCAGTTTCGTTATCTAGCCAAGACTCCATGTGAAAAATAATGTCCCAAGATTCCACAATGCTGTAAAATTTTAATGATCTTGAATTTTTGTTTTTGAACCTGGCACATTTCGATAGTAAATGGAGATGTAAGTAGAATTGATGTCAATTTCCTCATTAAAGATGTTCGTGCGGAGGGAAGGTTTCATGATATATCACATCATTTTTCTACACTTTAAAATAACATAGTTTATTTAACTATCTCAAACATTGGCTCCGTCAAGGGGAAGCGCGGTACTAGGTTGTGAACTGCCCGAGTGTTAGAATTTGCTCTCGAAGTGATGAGCACGACAGTCGATTTGTATCTGCCTAGCTTGTGCTTGGTTCGACGAAGTTTCCGCATTTTTGGAAATGGGAGGGGAGGGATATGCGCGGTTTTTGAGTCAGGTTAGGAAGAGGAGAACAGGAAGGTTTTTCATTTAGTCCCTTTAGAAAGTTTGGTCATTTACTTAAGGCTAGATGAGGAACCCTTATTGTATACAATATAGACGTGAGAAAGGAGCGATGCGGATTCTGGCTACAGCCATAAAATTAACTATTTGAGAGCTCAGATCCCTCAAAGTCTGGAGACAGATGTTTGAGACTATATTTATATCTACAATAAATCAAGAACCTGGGCTAAATTCTACAACTTAAATCGTCGAAGCTAAATATTGTCACGTAGGAAATTGAGTTCACTATCTTAGCGAAGGATGAGAAGAATCCAACAGTTTCAAATCTTATTTATAATAATATACTGTCGCTCCGTAACAGAAGGGTTGTTCCATTTTTTTGCATCCTATGGAGGCAGTAGTTCAACGATCTCTGATGCTCCGTTGACAAAGCAGAAAGCTTTTTGACAGCAGAGCTCGTTTCAGCAAATGCGACTTCTTTGGACGTAAATATATCTGAGAATTTATAGTTATCGCCAATACCTCAAGATTTGGCTGTGGTTTTTCGACATGCTGATACTCCACAGAAAATTATATTTTCATATCCTGATTGTCGAACCAGAAATCTTAAGCGACGTCGTGTGCCTATGTAGACGAGCTCATATTTTCTAAGTCAGTCAGAGAAGATCCTACACTATTCATCCTTGCTGTAAACGTTTGCACTGTATTATCTGCTGCTTCCTGATGACTGGTAACATCATCTACCTTTCTGGAAATACCTTACAACGAGTTGTGAAACTCGCATTTGTTTTTCGCAAGTTCCTCTCCTACTGCTTCGAAGTTCTCGTTTGACAATTTTCGCATAAGAGCTTCTAGTGTGCCAGCAGAAGTAGAAGGAATGGAGGAAGTTGGTCTAGACGAACAGCATTTTGAAAATACGCAACCCGAGGATATATTGTATCTACGGGTACACCAAGTGTTTTCCGATCGTGTTTTACTGCCGCAGTAGGGACACAAAGAATCTGTTATACCGAATGTGAGGTTGGAATTATCTTCGGAGTTAGGCATCATCATGATAGTCGAATGTTCTCGCTGTTGACAATACTACAAAACACTGCGAACACCTCCATATCTTTAACTAACCAAACAAATTACCCTTATTACAAATTGATGATTGCAGCAAAAGATCACAGTTAAATGATAAATTACTGATAGCTAAAGGTTTACTCCTTGAGCAACTAGATATACAAAGCATGAAGTTGTGTGTCGTTTTTGGGACACTATGATGAATATATGTTTAAGATGATATGCATTACTGAACGATGTTTACTACGGCAAGGAACTATAAAACAGGGAATTAATTAGACCGCCACCGAACCTTTAACCGATCCAGCGACCGTCTTGAAATCTGTTTGGATGTCAGGGGAAGCTCTCTCCTCTCTATCTCTCATTCGTTCCTTCCACAACTCTTCCTTCAACCTCTCGCTCTCGTTCTTTCTCGTTCCCGTGTGCCCCACCCTCTCTCTCTCTCGCTCTCTCTCTCTCTCTCTCTCTCTCTCTTTCTCTCTCTCTCTCTATCCCTCCTTTGTCACACTCACAATGAAAATGTAACAGTTACGCGATATATTAAAGTACACTCACCGCCTAGACGGGAGCCAGTATCGGGGTTGTGGTCCTCAGGGGATAGCAATTAAAAATTCAGTTCAAACCAGAGTTGAAGCGATGACTGACTAGGCGAAGGTAAACACTCAGGACCGTATGTATAGTCTCGTGAATACGTGCGTCGCAAGTCTCCAAGTAAACAACTTCTATCTTACGCATTACGGTCCTACCTTTTCAAGGCTGATGGGTTGTCGTGCTGCATCATGCAAGGGTCGGAGGGAGTGACAGAATCACTCAAGCACGAACAGCCGAGAAACCGGCGCTAACTCGATAGACGCCCGTCCAAGCGGTAAGTGTATATAAGGGTATGAGCTTTTCTAGAAGGTCGTGGTCCGTACGCGTGATGGAACAAAACTTTCGGGTGTGTATATCGTTATCACGTCTTTTTTTCGAAATTATTCTCCCACAACTGACTTCTGAGGGTCGTAAAAACGAAACATTTGAAGATAGAATATTTCTTTTCTTGCATGTCATTAAGATATTTTCCGTTTTCCAATTATTTGTAAATCTTCTTAAATATTTTGAACATATTTTGAATACACTTGAAACTTTTCTGAAGATATCATAATGTTGCAAAATGAGACATTTTCCTCAAAAATCTTCGACAATATTTTTCGAAATTTGAGAACAAATTTAGAAATATTCTCAAATCGAGAAATTTCTGCTGAAAATTTATTGTTGGAAATGAAGAAAGATTTCAACTTTTCCCAGACATCTTTATAATTTTCTTTATTCTCGAAAGCAACCTTTCAAAATTCATGAAAACCCTTTCTTTTTCCGGAATCTTCAAAAATTTGCCTTTTGTTATAAACTTCATGAAATCTTTCCAAATTTTCAGTTTTTTGACATTCTTCCAAAAACTCAAAACAATTCCCCCAGATTATTAGAATTTTTTCCCAATTTTTTTTTAATCTACAGAATAAAAGGAGTTTCCGTAAAATTTTTCGAATTCTTTCTCGGCAGTTTTGAATATTATGGAATATACTTTCCCCAAACCAATTATCTCAAATTGATCTTGAGGAATCATGAGAGGATTTCTTCCAAAACCTTTGGAAATCCCCAAAAAGCTTTTTTTTCCTGAAAATTCGAATAATCGACATTCGATTCCAAATTTTTTGAAATATTCCTAAGGCCATGTTAAGCATCATCGATTTTCTTGCAACAACTCACGTATGGACCGGAAAAGATATCAAGAACAATTTTGTATATTTTTGGAACTTTTGAAAATCTTTAAACCTTTTAAAATATTGCAATAAGACCTTTGGATATTTACGATGTTTCCGAATTCTTCATTATTTTGATATCTTCCTAAAATTTCCAATTATTTCTTAAACTAAGTCGGATTTTCAAAAAATTCTGAAATATTTTGGAGTTGAGAAATTTCTCTTTGAACTCTCTTACATCATTTTTTGACATTTTGAGGAACCATTAAAAATCGTTCGAAAACTTTCTGAACTTCTCCTTGAAATTCATCCTCCGAAATATGAAATTTTTATTTATAACAATTTCAAATTTTAAACCTTTTGCAACAATATTTGCTTTATATTATGCTGAAATGTTGTGATCTATTTTGAAATTCGCAACATTCATCAAGCGATTTATGTGGAATAGGCTTATATTTTATCAAAGGCAGAGGGAAAAGTCATTTAATCATATTATTATTATTATTATTATTATTATTATTCACAACAATATTTACCAAGAACGATGCTAGAAAGTTGCTGTTTTCTTCTGACGTTCGCAACATTATGTCAATAGTCAAGATAAGAAAAAGGTGATAATAAATGCAATTTAACAAAGTATTCGTTATTACAAATATTTATTATTCGAAGCTATCCTCCCTCAGAGAAGTGATAGAATACTCTAATTTTTTCTCTTAATTTTCCAACTATTTCCAACTAATATTCATATGTTCATGAAATTGTTCAAACAATACATTATCATTTTTAGCAGTATTCTCTCAGAATAGAAACATGAAGTACCGACTTTTTATTTTATTCTTCCGATTTGAAAAGAATTCTAATTAGAGCAAGAGGATTGCCACCGAAGTCAGCAAAAATAATTGGTTGATAATTTAATATTATTTTTCCAAACAATATTACCACAGAATTATGCTAGAATGTTTCGTTCTTTTGTGGATCTTGCAACTTTTTTCAGCTTTTTATTAAGAGGGAGGGAACAATGAATTATAGTAATCGAAAATAGTATTTAAGAAAGGTTTTCTTGTTTGCAATTATTTTTTCTCAGAGTGATGCTCGAGATTTCCGAATTTTTTCCTACATTTCTCATTTTTTCTCAAGTTCCCAGTTAGATTGAGGTGATTATCACTGCTACGTGCAAAATTTTTGTGTAAACGATTATTGATTATTCATTACTTTAGTCCTTTGGAGTGACGCAAGAATATTCCGGTTTTTTCTGAAATCTCTGACTTTTCTTTCAACTGATAATCTCATCTCCGAAAAACTGTTTGAACAATCCTAAACAGATGCAAAAACTGATCATAAAAACTGTTATAACAATAACAACAATTGATAAATAACAATAAAGTTCTCTATTTCCTTTCAGTAATCGGTATGGCCTGACAAATGAGGACCTCAACAGACGTTGGAGTAATCCGGATCAGACTCTGCATCCAATAATTTATCACACAAAAGGATTGATGGAATATTGTTCGAAAGTATTGTTCCGGCCTCCTCATGTCTTCGTGGACTATCATGGACACTCGCGTAGGAAAAATGTATTTTTTTTCGGATGTTCAAGGTCTGGATCCTGGAGTGCCGTCGACAGAACAAAACCGGATCAACCGGTGCAATATTTGGTAAGTTCCAAATTAAAAATGTCCAATTAAATCTAACTATCCTTCTAGGCTCTCACTAGTGAGTTAACATTCCTGATCAATTCGAGTTGAATCAGGGGGATCTACAAATTCAACTTCATTGAAATTATAATTTATTATATGATCGGAGGACTTGAAATGGTATGAAAAACGTTTGCATACCATTGGAATAACTTTAAAGCCTGAATGATAAGATTATTAATGAAGTTCACACGTCCGTTTGACTTGTTGCTCCTAGTTAGAAGCTGGATTAAAAACTCAGAGCGCTTGATTTCTAGGCCATTAAAATTCCTTTCAAATAATTCCTATGAGAATCTTCTGCGACTAATAGTTTAGGAACTATCCATTTGTTAATCGAGAGTAGCGTCCTAATTAACAAATGAATATCTCTTGGAGTATGAATCGCGGATGATTCTAATAGAAGTCATTAAAAAAGACTTTTCTTGCCCTAAAATTTAGGTTTGCTGAAGTTTTGACATCTCCCTACCAGAAGCAACAATCCAAGCGAACTTATTCCAAAACGAAGTGCCTCGTCGTCCCAAATTTCGGAACGACTAGCCCATTTTTGCCATTTGGCTAGTCATCCTGAAAATAATGTATTTAATATAAATTTTACTCATTTATGGTGGACTCAAATTAAGAAAACTGCTAGTCTTTGTTTTACTCAGTAATTCTATCTTTGCTTCATTGTTCTTCAACGCTGCTTGGTCATTTGAGCTGCCGGATCGAATAAGGGCACATAAACTCATTTCTCTGGGAGTGGGGAGGCCTGTAGCTGCTTGGGTTTGAGCGACGTTCCCGGGCCTCCCCACTCCCAGCGAAATGAGTTTATGTGCTCTTCTTCGATCCGGCAGCTCATTTGATGTATGGCTCGCCTGATAATGCACGCAAATGATCCCGCGCGCATGAAAGTGGGGAGAGTAGGACCTTCCAATTGGTTGACTGCTCCTCCCTTCCACTGGAATGCGGCGAAAATCCGTTGCGAGCTGAATCCCTAGAATTTTGTATCTCTGGCAATTCAGGACTGGAGCTGAATATCTGCATTGAAATTTCGATGACTATGAATCTAATCTGATCTAATCTGTATTTCAAACCGTCTTTGCAGAGGAAAACGATGGTCATAATAATATTGTATTCAACAACATACATCATTCAATGTGACCAGAATGAGAGAACATTCAACCGAGTTAATAGTTTCTAAAAAAAAAAAAAAAATTTCCATTAAAAATGTCATAGTCCATAATCCAACAAAAGAAAGATATTTATTTAAAATAAAGAATAGTTGAACTGAACTAATAAGACCGATCCTTAAACAAAACAGTTAAATCCTAAACAGAAACAGAATAATTCATAACCAAACAGTTGCATTTCATGGCCACGGACACGAAATTCTAACAGGGCTGTCAATTTTTTAATTGAATTTTCAAGTTTCAAACCAAGAAAGAAGAATTTTTTTTCAAAAAGTTGCATTTCTTACAAGCGAAGAGGAATTTCAAACCAAAAAGACGTATTCTTAACGGAGTAATTAAATTTTCTACTCGAATAGTCAAATTTGTAACCCGAAAGGATCAATTTTACACAAAACAATCAAATTTTCAACCAAAAAAGATGAAGTTTTAACAAAATTGTCAAATTCTGAATAAATAAGGTGAATTTCCAACCATGGAGAGAAATTTTCAAGAAAATTTTGACTTTCAGACCGAAAAAGATATCTTGGTCAATAAAGAAGAAAAATTGCAACAAAGTTGTCTAATTGGTATCCCGAAAAGACAAATATTTTGTGTAAAGTGGTTCACATACGATCCCTATTTCCAAGTCTCTTAGGGGGTGAAAGGCACCGCTACGACTGATCAGAGAAATAATGCAAGTCACATACTTTCCCCTTTCCCCAAGTTTCGTCAGGCAGAAAGTTTCCACTGTGACTAGTCATAGAAAAATGTGGGTCACATACCTTCCTCTTTTCTCAAGTCTCGTGGGGACGGGATGGCACTCCTGTGACTGTTCACAGAAGTAATGTAGACCACATATATTCTCCTTTTCCCACGTCTCGTAAAGGGCAAGTGAGCACCCCTGTGACTTCACCGCTGTGACTGGTCATAAGGATAATGTAGGCCACATACATTACCCTTTTTTCAAGTCTTGTGGGAGAAAGAAGGCACCCCTTTGACTGATTACATGAATAATGTAGATTTTATACTTTCTCCTTCTTCCAAGTCTCGTGGAACAGAAAGTCATCCCTGTGACTGGTCCTGGAAATAATGTGGGTGGCATACCTTCCTCCCTTTTTCCCATTTTCCTTTCCCCGCGTCTCGTGAAGGGCAAGTAGGCACCCCCGTGACTTCGCCGCTGTAACTGGTCATAGGAATAATGTAGATCTTATACCTTCCCCTTTTTCCAAGTCTCGTGAAACAGAAAGTCATACCTGTGACTGGTCATAGAAATAATGTAGATCGTTTGCCTTCCATTTTTCCCAAATCTAGTGGGGGTGAGTAGTCATCGCTGTGACTGGTTATTGAAATAATGTAGGCTACAAAACTTTCCCTCTTTCCAAGTCTTGTGGAGGCGGGAAGTCATCGCTGTGACTAGTCATTGAAATAATGTTGGTCACATACCTCCCCCTTTTCCCAAGTCTCGCGGGACTGGATTTTAATTTCTTTAACCATAATTGCATTTTTAGAATTTTTTTCCGGACGATTAGCCAACTTGTAAAAATAGACTAGTTTGCTCATTTTCCTGCATTGAAGAGGAGTAAAATTTAGATTAAATATAGTATTTTCGGAATGACTAGCCGACTGATGATACTTGGCTAGTCGTCCGAAATTTCAGGATGATTAGCGAAAAGTGAATATATAGCTAGTCGTCCCAGAATTCGAGACGAGTAGTTGCGGCTATCTTAGAAATCGTTCCAGACAGAAATTATTTGTAAATGGCATCTCTTCTTTATTTGGGCGAACTGAAGCTGTGGAATAATTAGGTTTATTTCAAATAATTATTTTGTAATTTTAGATGCTGCCATATTTGATGCAAAAAACTTCTCCTGCCTTCGCATTACCCCTCTGCTCATTTAAAGTTGAACGACATAAAGAATCGACTGCCAGAGTAGCAATCTGGCGACAACTAGGAGTATCAAGGTAATAAATAAAGTATTTTAATCTGATATCATTAGTTCTCTGCATTTAATTTTTAACAGACAAATGTTTTGTTTTTATTTCTATGGAACATGGATGTAAGTATTGTATTACATAATTTTATCATCTTATAGGAGTTACACAATGGAAAGCAGTTTCTGTGGTTGTGACCAGGGCCCTCTAGCTGGATTCCACTTAGACACAAAAAATCTCCGAGACATCGGCAAAGATTTTTGTCAAGCTCTGTCCACGATGAAAGATAGAGGGGAGGATTGGAGTGTTGATAAGTACGATTAGAACAATTTCTGAGCCAACACAATTATTTGAAAAAATTACAAGTAGATGAGTAAGGATGGTTCCGATTTAGAATCCCTACCTTACCGACACTGACTTGGTTCACTGCTGCAGTGAATCGTGTCCCTGATAAGTTTGTGAAAAGTTTTTGATAACGTTCCCAAGAAAAATCAATTATATTTCTACTGGAAAAGATGTATTAATTTCTGACTGAATACTTGTATTCAACCAAGAAACGCGGATTTTTAACAAACCAGTTGGTTCCTTAACCAATGATATTAATTTTCAACAAGAAAGTTGAATTTTCAATAAGATAGGTTTTTCAGTCAACGAAGAACATAAATTATCTGTAATTTAGAATTTTTCATTTTCAAAAGATGATTTCTCAAAGAAAAATATAAAAGTTAAAGTTTTAACCATAAATATACCAATTCAAAATCTGAAACAACTGGATGGAGCCGAAAGAGACAGATTTCCAAATAAATAGATACACCTTCAACTAGAATACCTTCCCTAATTACTATTGCAAGAATAAACTTCTATACCTTGTACAGAATTGTATATTGTGTATCAAGGGCGTAAAGTTTGCTTGTGCGGCTAACTTCACATTCAATGGAATTTCTAACTTCACACCCTTGATACACACGATATTTCTTGTCCATTACCTGCATCTAAACTTTGCCTTTGAAAAAACTAAAGCGGGTGGGGATTAGCGTTTTTCGCTTAGGGACAAAAAGGAGTGGTGAAAAAATTCACTTTCTGCTTGCTTTGTCTCTGCGCGAAACAAGAGCTTTGCGCACACTCAATATGGAGAAGAAGGCAAACTTCCGGTGCAGGTTTGGCAGGCATGTTATTGTCTACACTGTTATTCTTATGTTCTAAAAAACACATTACACAGACTGCATTGTGCTTCAACACAGGTCGGAGGAGGAACACTGTTGTCCATTAAAGTGTATTTTCAAAATGTCAAAGATGTCCCGGAAATGTATTCAAGACAAACACGCCAAGCAACACATATTAGCGATTCCTTGATGTTTGTTCGTCATAAAAATAGTTCGATTATTAGGTATTATTTATCGATCAGAGTTATTCACTGATTAACAAAATCAATTTCACAAGGCTTAACAACTAACGAATCACTCTTTCCAATTCGATTGATTCTGCTTTTTCAGAAACAGGAGCTTCTCGTGAAATTTTTTTGAGTGGGAGTAGGCTGCAGGCGCTTACAATATACAATGAAGAGTTTTTTGGTCTATTAGGTCGTTGATAAAGTCAATGAAATATCCCCCTCTCCGCTTGCACATCCCCTCATTATCCCTTACACTCACATTCATGTTTCTAATTCTTCTCCCCCTTTTAACACCCTTTCCCCTTTCATTCCCTGATCCCCCTCATTTGACCTCCCTTTTCCTCATTTTTCTATCCCTTCCGTCACCACCTCTCACAACCTATAAAATTCCCTTATTTTCCTTGCGATCACTCCCCTGCCATCACTCTTCTACCATTCCCTATTCTGCCTTTCCACCCGTAAACTAATTTTCACTCAGTTTTCCATCACGGCTTCCTATTTCCTCCCCTCTCCATCCTTCCCTCTGTTCCTCCTAATTTTCCTTATCTACATGCATATCCCCGCACCACTTCCCCTTTACACTCACCTTTACTTGCTCTAACTTCCCGTCCCCGCACTTACATTTCCCCAACTTCAACGCTCATCTATTCCACGGCTGCTCCATTCCCCTTCCACTACAGGTCCTTCCCTCAAATTCTGCTCCCTCATCAATATTTTCTCTTACTGACGCTGCCTTATACATTGACGTTTTTTCCTTATTCTATCTTCCTTAAAGCTCACCTTTCTCCCTCTTATTGCTCATCTCATCCACAAACTATTTGATTAGCCTCCTCTCTTCTCATTTTCTCATTCCTTCTTCGATATTCCTTATTTTCCTTGACTAACCCCCCTTTCCTCACTTCCTTCCACTTTCTTTCCGCACTCTACACTTATTTCCTCTCACTTTCTGTCGATTCGCATTCCGAATTCTACACGTATTTCCTGTAACTTTCCAATCGATGCTTCCTAATTGGTTCTCTTCTCCATTACTTTATCTGTCTCCTCCTTTTTTTCCTTTCCAGGTGGTTGCACATCCTCTGAACTACTCTCATTTAACATTTCTTCTCGTTGGTTCTCTTCATTCTTCCTTACTGTCACTTCCTACCCTCACTTGCTCTTCCTCCACTACTCCATTCCTCTAATGGTCCTTCACATCCCCCATTCTCTGATCCCTTGTCATCATTCAATTTCACTGCTCCCTACAAAACAAATCATCCCTTCCACTCTTTTTCCTCCGCTTTTCTCCCAAATCCTCTTTTCTTCTCATATTCTTGCACTTTCCATAATTTGGCCTACCTACGCTTATACTTATATCCTCTAAGTTCTCCATCACCGCTCCCTCATTCCCTATTTCCCCCGTCAATTCACCCGCTTTCTCTAAACTTTTTCCCATTTAATTACACATCCCCGAAAAACCCTTATTTCACCTTTCTTCTCATTCATACCCCGAATTCCCGCTCGATGCCTCTGCTTATTCTCACTTGCCCTCCCCCCCTTTCCCCCTGCCACTCCGTTCCTCGCTCTCTGCTTTCTTGTTATCATTTCCTTTTGCTTCCCCCTGATCCACATACTGTATGATTCTTCTCCATTCCACCCTCCTTTTCGCTCTTTCTTTTTCCTCTCATCACATTACTCTACCATAAAACACCTGATTCCGTTTTTCTCTCTTCTCATTAACTTCTTCCTATTTTTATTATCTCAAATTTTCCATTACTTCGTCTCCTTCGCTTTCCATAACTTTGCATTCCCCCTTTTACACTTCCTTCCCCTCATTTTGCCTCCACACCCCTACACCCATCTCCTACCACTTTCCAATCACTGCTCTCTCATTTCCTCCTTTTTCTATCACTTCTTCTTTCTTCTCTTAATTTTCCCTCATTCACATAAACATCCTTTCATCATCCTTTTTCTACCTTCCTTCTTGGTACTTCTTTAAATTTCACTATACTGCCCTTACTCTCCGACTCATCACGTTCCTCCCCTTAAATTCTTAATTCATTTATTCCCCCACCATCTGATTCCTCCCTCACTCCCCCTTACATCATGCCACATCATCATCATTTCGTCCTACTGCTCTTGCCCATCAAATTGTCTTATTTTTCCTTATTTCAAATTCCATGTCACTCATTCTCCCTCTCTTACTACTTCCTTCCTCCACAAACCATCTGATCCTTCCTCTTTCTCTTCTCATTTTCCTATCCCTCTCTCTACTTCCACAAATTGTCTACATATAGGCTCACTCCCTTACTTTTTCTCACTCCTCTCCAAACCCCACTCTCATGCCCTGTATATTTTATCTCACTTCTTTCCTAACACTTCCCCATCACGGCTTCTTTTTTTCGAAAAATTGCTTCTGTGAAAAAAATCATATTTCCGTTTAGAATTATTGCATACTTCCGTCTTATCTCTTTCAATTAACTAATTAATATGAGGAGGTGCTCTTTTTTTTATCGTCATATATTTTCTTATCAACTGATTGTTTATAATATCAAGTGATGCAGCTGCGAAAAGCTAATAATTTCATAACAGCTTCGAACATGCATAAAAAAATTGTTTGAAAACGAGCATAAACAAAACACATATCACAAAATTACAAAACACATTTAGATTTCACTGATGTATCGGTGGAGTGTGGAATTTAGTTCCTTCCCTTGTCGACAGGGAGAAGCACTGAACTGGATGAATTTTTGAATTTCGTATTGGCTTCAATATCAATTAAAAGTATAACATAAATAGAGTGATGACATTTTTTTTTTAAATTTTTCAAATCCCAAGTGTCAAAAAGGTCAAAAGGAAACAATCATCGAGTCAAAAATTTTGCAGAAAATTGAAATCCTTCACATTTCGAATTCTCGAAAAAACCACACTACCGAAAACTTTTATTTTGCAAAGAAATAATTCGTCGAACTTGTATATTTCCGAACATAATTAGCTGCTGACTTACTAAAATTTCGAATATAGTTAATTACCGAATTTTCTAAATTCCTATAAAAAAGTATCAACTTGGTTTTTCTGGCTATAAGGATTATCTTTAATTTTTTATGGATTTTTTTTCCAAGTGCACCACTTGATTTTGTTGTTGACGAGATCCCAAAATTTTGGGAATTTGTCTTCGGTATTTTTCGATGTTCAGAATAAGTAGTCCAGCAATGTACTATTTTATGAATTATAAAATCCCGGAAATATGAATTTTCGGAAATTCACTATTCTCTGGGATTCAAAAACTTGAGTCTTTGAATTTTCAGTAGTTTTCTTGCCTTTTGAGAATTTTCATTTGTCTGGCAATCTGTGTTCTGGCAGTATCCTTTTATTATTTTTTGGCACAAAGAATTTTGAAATTTGTCAATTTACTATTATCGGAAATGTGAAATCTTAGGTACATGAAATTTTGGAAAGTTACTTTTTTCAGGAATTGAAGGGTTTTTTAAATTTTCGAAACGTAACTCTTCTAAGTATTCTTCGGAATTTGGGATTTTTGCAATCCGTCAATTTTCTAAATTCGTAAAATGAGTAATATGAAATCTCGCATGTACTATTTTCGAAAATTTAGAACCTCGGGTTTTTAAATTCTATAACTGAAACTTTTCGGTAGTCTTCTTTTCTCTTTAAAGAAATTTTATTTTTCTGCGAATTTTTGTTTTAGCTATTCTTTTATATTTTTGAAAGTCTGCGCAATTTTGTCATCGCAAAATAAATAAATTTGAATTGGCTTCTTTTTTGTGAATTTTGAATATTAACAAATCACAGCTAAATTTGATTGTTCGTGCTTTGATCTTACAAAGAAAGTGGCTCAATAAGGCTTAGTGTAACCTTAACGTTAAATGCAAATATTTATATTTCAATTGATTTTTCAAAATTTTTTTGGCAGGATTCCTGTTGAAGCAACCAGTTTCGAAGGAGCTGGCTGTATGGAGGACGAGGTGACTTCTAGTTCTGATTCTGAAGAATCTGAATGTGACGATTAAGTTACTCAAATTCCACGATAAATATTTATGACTTTGTTATAAAAAGTTGATTCTTTATTTTTGAATTTTCGCTGACTCATTCAGATTTACTTTCCAAAAAAAAATTCTACGTTTTTAGGATTCAAATAAATAATTTAGAAGGTATCTATCGGAGTGGGCAAAAAAACTCAGAATAATCAGATTCGTTGTTGATAGAAGTGAAAAGTTTTTCTTGAAATATTAGGAACAAATAAGAAAAAGATAATGATTCTTCACCACTGAGAAAGTCGATCGAGAATTTTCAAATTTAGAATTTGAATAATCTTTTTTTTTTATGGGAGAGAAAACTCTTGATTTATTTTCTGAAGGGAGAGTATTCATCGATAGAAAGTAAAAAAGAGGATTAAAAACTTGTTTGGAAAATACTTTCCATCTTTTTCTTCATTTTTTCCATTGAGCACTCAATCCTCAATTTAATCATTATATAGTACATTTTTCTATCGATTTTCAAATAAAATTTTTCGTTTTCTTGTGCCATAAAATTCAGGATCGACAGCTCTAAAAAAAAAATCCACACAACACAAAATTGGGGAGTAAGATCTTGACGAGACTGAAAATTCGTTTTGTGAGACCACCCTAAAATGACAATGTTCGGTTCAAATTTGAAAATATAAATTTATTATACGTTGATATTAGAAAGTAATTTAATCAAAAATCTAGCTGCAAGTTCTTAGATATAATGTTTAGAAGCAAGTTATTCGAATTAAAAAATTCGAAATTATTGTAGTGGATTTTAGGATAACAAAATATTTTTAGAAAGTCCAAAAATGTTTCTTTCTTCCCAATTATAAAACATTTGTTGATTATAAAAATGATAAAGAACAAGTGATACTTGAATAATGTTCTGTGATAAGAAGTTTATTTGCAAAAAAATATTGCTTCGATCAAAATCAGAGTGCTTGACCATTATTGAACTTAAAACAAACAAAAAATTAATTAATTAGGATCGTAAGAATGAGAGACTCTCGAAGAAATTAGGCTCAAGTTTTATTCATAATAATTATATTATGCGCATAGTACAATCTTTAATTTAAGTGGTTTTTGTTTTGAAATTCCATCCTCTTACCCCTTCATCCCCAAAAAATGTGTACTGAACCAAAAATAAAAATTGAAACAAATTTGAATATATTAATTTTTTTTTTCTTTTTAAAAAATACTCATTTTATTTCTTATTATTATATTTTAACAACTTTCGGGCGTAAGAGTATGTCATTTGAAGAAAAATCCAATACATTTTGGAACAACAAATAGTTGTTACTTTTCAGCTTCTTGTACTTTTTTGGAATTTCCGACTATGTCGATTTTCATTAAGTAGTCTTGATTTAATAAAAAAAAATCTCTCTGCCTAAACTAGCTTTTAAGTGCCTAACGAAGAGAACAATTAGAAACGATGTATGTAACTCGTAAAAATAATATTTACATGAAATATAGTCATTAATAGTTGTTCAAATTGTTTCGACATTTTCAATTTCTGAGTAGATTAAGTTATTGCTTGTAAAAAATAACTTTATTTTTGTTTAATAAATTACAGTCTATTATGCAATCTCAAATTTGTTATAAGTTCTTGATCCCCATCATAGTGCTATTAGAATAAAATATAATAACCTAAGCTTTGTAATGAGGAGGCCAACAAATTATTTACATGATCAAAAGTATAAGTTTATGTAACAGCTGACAGTAATTATATTATTTATTATGCAGACCTATTTTTTTCTTCGAAAACATTTTATATCATCTCCATCTATTCTTCTCCCAGTCTCTCCTCCCCTCATTTTTTTTATAATATTCTTTTGTCACCCTTTTCTCTCCTCCTTTCCTTGCATACAAACAACCATACATACTCCCATATCTCCTTCTACCTTTAGACTCACGCTGTATTTTCTTTTCTCATTCTTTTCTTAATTTAATACTTCAATAAATAGTATTCATCTAGCTATCTTTCTCTTTCTCTTTCAACCCTTCCATTTTCTAGATATTTTAGATATCCTTATATTGCGAATACTCCATACCATCCATTGTACCTTGATTCCCCTATCCTTTTCTGTCCATCTATTACCTGGCTTTCTCTTTCTCTTGCTGTTGATTACTTTCAATCTATATCCACTTTTTCTTACATTCATCTATCCTCAAAAAAATCTCCTGTTTCTTATTTCAAACGCATTCACTCTATGTCCCTCTTTCCCCTCCCGTCTACCTTTTGCAATACTTTCTTTGCTGGCCACCCTTCCTATCCCTCAACTTTCCTTACCATGCAATCTAGAATTTTCCAGTCTACATCTAGTTGTTCATCTATCACCAAATTTCCACTCAATAGCCTAATACAGGCCGTACAAGTGTATCGAACAATCGTTTCTTTAATCTTTTCCCTACAATGCGTCTCATATTACCCATTCTGCATGATAACGCCAAAATATTATATCTCCTTTACTTCCTCTGACCTTTCACCTCTTTCCCCAGAAATGTTTCAGAATCCGTAATCAATCATGATGCCATTTCTCCCAAATTCTCCGCTAATATAACTTCATCGTCCAAGGCTATAATGTGTATATTTTTTATTCTCCCAGCCTTACTTCTTATCACTCTTTCCTCTCCAATTCCTATTTTGAACATGAAATGATAATCCTAAATAGAAAAAGTAGAATACATTCTCCGCTTTAACTTCCAACTAAACAAAATCTATCTTTCATCCGTTGTCCTAACCTAACCTCACATTTGTTTCTCTGAAGATCTTTGCTTATTTTTTTCTAGCACCTTCTACAATCACTTTCTGCTCCATAGTTTTATCTATCTCTTTGATACTAATGTCACATGTATCTGAGATAATGAGCTTATTGTCTTGGTTCTTTAATCATAGACCCCTTCTCATTTTCCATTTCTTTAGTATTCTTATCACTTTCCTTCTCTCCATTTGCACTGTTTTTCTCGTTCTCCAGTTCTCCTGATTATCTTCATATTCCCTTCTTATCTCCCTAGTTCCCTCATCTGTGCTACCGTTTTCCCCTCTTCGCTGATCTAGAGAATTCTTTCTCACCTCTCCCTACTCCCTCTATATTCTCATTTCAGATAAACGTTCTTCACTTGTTCAATCTATTAGGTGATTTTCATCCCCCTTTATCCACTACTCTGTCTTTGTAATTCCGCTTAGTACTATTCACTTCTTCCCCTCATTTTCCTCCTCCTCTGTCTCGTGTTCTTCAATCAAAGTCTCTCTCCATGATGAAATTCGCCTCTTCTCCCTTTTCTTCCATTAACTCCCGTCGAATTGCTGTTTTATTTTTTTATAACTTGATTAACATATATCCATACTCCTTAGTACACAATGAGACGAGATTAATATCTGTTCTTGGAAGATGAGTATTGATGTTTTCTTGTCTTGGCTTGCTCAGAAGGATATACCTATTGTCATTCCTCTCCCCTTTTTTTCTCTCTTGTATCTTCCAACTTCCACCCGTATTCCCTTGGTAGCCAGAAATCTATTATTTTCTAGTCCCTCTTATCTGGCTCCATATCTTATTCAGCACCACATCTACACTTTTACATTTACATTTACACTTCACACTGCTTCTACTTTTACATCTATATCTACATCTACCTTTGCGTGGTTACTCTCTATCAATTTTTCCGAACCTCCCCTTCTAGGGTTACCAACTCTCCGGGTTTGACCCGGAGACTACGGGTTTCAGGATCGGTCTCCGGGTCTCCTTGTGAGAACTTTCTTCTCCGGGTTTCACCACCAGCCTGGTAGTTGTTATTTTTCCTACTAAGATCCCGTAATAAAATGAAAAAAAAAAATTATTTTTACCATCATCCGACAAGTCG
>WSXT02007202.1:0-14816 GCA_011762715.2 Neuroterus valhalla | reverse complement strand
GAAGCTCTTCCAGAGTGCGAGGCGGGAATCGGACCCACAACCAGACAGTACCGTGGGTCCAAAGCTCATGCCTTAGCCCCCACGACCAACTGACCACTTGACAAGTCCTTCTGAAAATTTCACTCGTGGACGAGACGGTCCGAGGAGTTTGGATAGAGGCAATCGCCACACCGAATTCTCGGCCGGTGCCGTGCGTGTTCACGGTAAAGCTCTTGCGAAAGACGCCCCGAAGCTGTTGATAGTAGATGATCTAATATCATAATGAGTGCTGCGCAGTGATGTTCTACCGTACTTATGACTACGCAGGAGTCATAAACTTTGCTAGTTGATGGGCAAGGACTGCCAACAATTCACTCATCGACTAGTTGTCTTCTTCAATGAGCATGGATGCGCAGTAATCTTTGCCATACTTACGGCTACGCAAGAGTCACCTGCTGTGATTATGGCTACGCAGCTGTATTCCACAGTTCACAAAGCTGCTCAGTTGTCTTCTGTAATAAGCAGTTCTGCGCAATAAAGTTCTGGCGTACCGATGGCTACGCAGAATCTATATACTGTGCTCATGACAGCAGCCATAAGCAAAGTAAATAACTTTTGCGCAGCTGTGTCGTTGCGGAGCCATGAGCACAGAAGTTACTTCCGCATAGCCATGAGTATGGCAGATGATAACTGCATAACCATTCCTGTTATCGAATACTACTGCGCAGTTTTGTAATTTAAAGGAGACAAATACGAAGTCATAAGTAACTCATGCGCAGCAACAAGTAAAGCAGAACATTACTGATCAGCGATACTCACGATAGATGGCTACTGTGCATCTGCGTAGATTGAAGAACAAAATTGTGCATCTATGAGAACATAAAATACTTCTGCGGAGCTGCTATTACAGCAGAACACTACTGCGCAAAGCTGCCTATAATATGAGTCTACTGCG
Organism: Neuroterus valhalla; assembly: GCA_011762715.2. Classification (NCBI taxonomy): domain Eukaryota; kingdom Metazoa; phylum Arthropoda; class Insecta; order Hymenoptera; family Cynipidae; genus Neuroterus; species Neuroterus valhalla. Next base: position 13,882 of record WSXT02007202.1, on the reverse strand, counting down.
CACTGCGTGGAAATGTAGATGGAAACTGCGAAGATATCAGCCCACAGGAGTGACTTCTGCATAGCTATTATTATAGCTATCTGATAAATGGAATTCAGGATGCAGGAATTATCTTCTATGATAGTGTATCCTTGCTTCTTCGATGTTTCCACGGATATGATTTTTATGATGTTCTTTGGGATGAGGATTCCATGGTACTCCAACGGGTGTATTTTATGGTCGAATTGGAGGGATTGGTTGGACAAGTTAAACTGATAGAAGTGAAGGAATGATGTTCCAAAGATGCCTTCTTTGGGTATTGGAAACTTTTCTAGTACAATCACAAAGAGATGCTCTTTCCTTTGAAACTTAAATTTCTTTTATGAGATTGATCGCTGCGCCACTATCAACTAATAATTTTACTGGTTTTTTGCTCCATGTAATTTATTGTCCTCTGATAGAGGATCAGATATTGCTGATTCTCTGCCTCCGGGTTCATTTCCGTTTCCTGGAACTCTTTTCCTTCTTCTGTTTCTTCTTGCGTATGATTCACATGATTCGGAGGTCGGGTTCCCGAGGGATTTGTGTGGGAATTTCTGTGCCTAGAGAAACTTGAATTTTTAGTATGCCCAGGTATTTTTCAGTGACTGAAAAATAACTGTAGTCTGTGCTGCAAAGGTATGCTATGATTTGGGGGGTTATTTATTGTAGAGTATTTTTGATTGTTGAATGGGAGTTTGGAGTTTTGAAGAAAGTTTCATGGGTCTGAAAGTTCTTCTTTTGAGTTCATAATATATTTTTCTGAAACAGTTTGTTCTTTATTTTTTATACAAATTCTTCGCTCGTCTATTTGAGGATTTTCCGATTGTATAGCATGCAACAGGACATGAATTCTTTTGTTAAATCTTGTGTTGAAATATTGTGTGGTTTCTCTCGTTCCTTGAATTATTTGTGAATGTTCCTTGCGATGTGTTTCCAGCATATATAGTTGTCCCAAAATTAGTTCTAAGGGTTCTAAAATGGCCATCATATTTTTTTTTCATCGATGAGAAGCGAATAGATTTCTCAGCTTCTACCTCAATTTTACCGGCAAAGATCCAGTCTTATAAAACTCCTGGATTTGTGCACTGAGATTCAATTCTTTTCACGAGAGCGATGAAGGGTTCAACTCCCATATTGTCTTGTCCTTTAAATTTTTTTCATTAATTTATTCGCATCCCTTGTAGTGATAGTTTCTTTTATTGCTCTTCTAATTTCAACACTTTCATTCCACCTTTGTAGAGGCTCTCTTGCAAGGATATCTTCATTTGGAGTTGTTGCTCTTTCATGAAACAACCTTTGTGGTCCTAATAAAGCGTCATCGTTGGCTGTTTCAGAATCTGCATCGTTCTCCCTTTCACTGTAGTCCGTATTTCTTCCTTACGACTATTTATTGCAAGTTCCATGTAAGTCATTTGGTCTGATAGTTGTATTTTCAAAGTGGTCAGAACTTGATTTTCTTGAGAATTCTCAGTCTCTGCAGGTGTTGTTTTCTTAGATTCGTCAGACATGGTTTTCTTCTTTTGGAGTGTATACCTTAGTTATTTACTTCCCTACCTATGTTAACGAGTATCGGGTGGTATGTAGCGTCACGTTCACTATTTGAAAAAAGGTGCTACAGCCTTGGCTAAATATTGTGAATCAATCGATGAACGTTTATTGACGGAAGGTCTAGTCGTGGGCGTGGAGAGTCGTAACAGAACACTCCTTTTATTTTGTCTATATACAAATTATTTTTCCCTCTTCTTTCAACTTACTAAAGATCCCCAGGGAAGACAGTTGATGGCTGCTGCAGTAGATTTTCTCGTTCTGGTCAGCTGTGGGTTCCACAGTCCGTGAATTCTGCAATTCTAGTTGTCAACTTGGTAGGATGATGTCTCGCCTTTATAAGAATATCGTATCAATCAAAAGTATCCTGGCAGGATTACCAATTTATTTGACGGTTTAAATGAAAAGTCACTTTCATATGAATTTACTTTGCCACAGATTCGTAAATCTGGTAAGATTCTTTATTTTGAAACACGTCTTGATCTCGCAACAGTCATACAAGGAATGAATCTGTCTCCCAGACCCTGCAGGGTCAGTTTGACAGCCATGAAATCTACAGATCAAAATGCATCCATTTAAAATCAATTCAAAAAAGGCGATATTAATAGACATATAACCACAAAGAACGTAGAGACGATTTCAGAAATTGTACAATCAGAATCAAGCCAACCAACATAAAACTTATAAGAGATTACCAGTAAGCTGTTCAAACACAGAATGTCGAGACTTAGTGCGTCTATAACCTCTAGGCGTGAATACAACCATAGTGCTCTGGTTAGCAGGTAACGCGTTCTAAGGCTAAATCGCCACTCTATCTCTCGCTGATTCACAGAGCGTCTATATACCTTGGGTAGTTAAACTATGCACCGCACCGATAGGCTGTGCCACTTAAGTTGAAATGTTGTCGAAGTAATACACCGTCGTGGCGTGTTCATCAGCGTTGTTGTTCACGTCATGGTAATTAACATAATTAATCATGATTGGCAATTCGAAGAATAGCAAATCTAAAGTGTGAGTGCATTTTTGTGTACGTGTGTCTTCCTTTACAAATAAAAATGAGCGACAGCTGTACGTTCTACTTATGGATGTGAGAGTTGGTTCCACGGCTTCCTCGTCAACCTGAGTGTGATGTGTCCTGGTTTGACAGATCCGACTGATCCCGGGATGGCCTAGTGAGAACACAGACAAAGACATTTCGAAGGCTTTGAGTTTGTTAATATTCTAATAATAAATATAATAACCAGCCTCTATATATAAACTCAATCTAGCTATTGAACTATGTTATTATTACTTAGGTTGCTACTAAAGCTGACTCTTTCAAAAGTGTACATTATATTATTCACTAAGTATTACACCTAGTCCGCGAGTTCCAGCCTATTGGACCTGAAGAATTGACTTGCTTACACCGCCATGTTTTAAGGCATTTTTTTTCTTCGAACTAAATAAGTAATTATCTCTAACATCCTTCCACACTTTATACAATGTTCCTTGATACTACGAGGCTCGCTCGCTCGCATTGCCTTACCTTCCTTGCTTCGACTCGCACGCATTTCTTTACATTTTGACAGCCTCGCTTTGAAAAAATTTGCCCCAGCGGTTTTTACCCTCTCCTTACCCACCATGACCTTCCTTGCCTTCCTTGCCTTTCCCTCTTATCCACAAGATTAATGACTGATGTACGGATCCTATCCTTCCTTCTACTGCGAATCTCTCCGTCTCCTCCCACCCTTACATTTTCATGACCACATAGTCTACCCTTATTGCCCCCAACTTGCTCGCATACGTGTACTCTCCGTGTTTGTCCCCTGTTATCATACCATTCTCGACCACCCACCCTCTTTCTACCATCCATTCTTTCAAAATGTCCCTCTCCTCATTTATAAGCGTTTCCTTCAATCTCCTTTGAAGACCTGTCCCATCCATGTAGAGACCCTCTCTCCCTCCCTATTCTTGCATCGGGATCCTCCATACCTCCCCCTCCCCCCTAGTACAACCATTCCCTCCTCCCTCGCCTATAGCATCTTCCACCCTACCTCTAATCCTTTCTATCCCATCTCTATTGTACACCGTCACAAACTTGCACGTCACCTCTCATATCCTAACAGCCCTCATTCGCAGCCCCTGCTACTCACCGCCATTGTGCATTATTTCTTCAAAACCCCACCTGATCCTCGTTATAATACCCCCACTAGCCCTCCCTTTCTTCTTTAACCTGGCCGCCTCTTGGAGCCTCCAACTAAATCCCCTCGTAGCCTTGGTTCTATCCTGCTCCACTCTTTGCCCTCCATCCACGTTTCTATTAGTCCAACAACATCAAATCCCTGCGCAAACCTCCAAAAATCCTCATCTTTCTTTTATATCCCTTCTACATTCCAAAAGAGCACCTTTATCACTCCACCGCTATGCTGTTCCCACACTTACCTATTTCCTACGTAATAAGTCCCTCTGCACTATTCTTAACTCCTATTTCTCGTCATCTCAAACCAGCATTTCCTCCTCTTTTTTATTTTCTGATATCCCACCTTCGCCGCTCACCCTTTACTTCTCTCCCTTCTATCTCTGTCATTCAACAGTCTTTGAATTTCTCTCTCTTTTACGCCAGATCGTGATCGATGTATAACTTCTTATCCTTCCTCCTGCTTTTACTTTGCATCACTGTCAACTTATCTCGCCAGTTCTCTAACTCCACCACTGTTACTTCATTTCCCTTTTTCCCCCCTTGTCTCACTTTAGCCACCTCACGCTGAAACTCCCCTTTGCCTTGTAGCAGTGCTCACACTCCCTTCCGTTCTTATCCGCTTCTCAACTTGAACCCTCTTATCAGGATATTATTTCTTCTACGCTCCTTCTCTCTTCTCTCCATTCTTAAGTCCATTGTCCTTATTCTTTCTTTCGTTACCACTTTCTCCTTCTCGCTATCACGCCCTTCCACTTTCTCCTCAAACATGCTCTCAACCTTGTCTCAGGTATATTCCTGCTCTCCTTCCACCCTGCAATCTTCTCTCATATCTAACCTACCCTCTACCTCCACGAACCGTTTATCTGTCCTTTCCATCCATACCCTAATATCCTCTTCCATCTGTTTTGTGTCATCTTTTTCCTTCCATACCAACACGGCCACCGTCTCTAAACCTTTTACTTTCTCCCTCAGATCTTCTATCTCTTTTTCCCATTTCTCTTCCCTAATCCTTACGTCCTCCCTCATACCCTTCACTTCCTTCCTGAGCGCCCTGATTTCCGAAATTAGCAAACCCTATCGTCTGCTTCTTCAGATGCTCTCCCATTTTTGTATGTGACTTCCTCCCCGTCTGCTTCACTTCCAGCGATCTCTTTGTCAACCTTAGCCTAGGTCTCTGCCTACTCTTCTACCGATAACTATATTGCATACCTCACTTTTTCTCCCTAATACTTCTATCAACTTTCTTGCTCCCCTCAACAACTCAATCCCTCACAAAAGAATCCATCTTCCTTCTCGTCAACCTAACCTCACTTTTCATTTTTCACCTAACTTCATCCCCCCAACACATCAAAAATTACTTTTCCTACCCTTAACTCACCTTCCACACCCTTACTCACGACCTGAACTTCCAACCTCACTCTCCATTCACACCTTCAGCACGGAAACGGAATATGAATCAAGTAGGTCTTCTAGGTTGTTGAGGAGGCGTGAGGCGGCGTAGAAGAAGGTGGCTTTTGCCCTCATAGTATGTATTTGAAGGTAAAATAAGACCCAATTAGATCTTTCTGCGAATGATTGACTCATGTACAAGTGCACATATAATCGAAGACACACACGACTAAGGCCTTACAGAGCAGAAGTTTGTCTTTGATTTGAAGTGTATAGCACAAAAGGTTCATTTTCTCTAACGGACATGTGCAGCTTTCTTCTTCAATAAAACGTGCTTCTCAAAATCCACCCGATCGTAGAGCAAGGCCCAAGATTTTTGTAAGTAACTGGAGGACGCCGTCGATGGTGGAAGTGAGAAATCTTGCACCTTTCATGATGCCTCTTTGCATACTAGCAAATTTAGCTAGGTTTCTGACAATCGGGCGTTCCCTTGCTCACCTTGTGATACACTCTACTGCTACATTTGGGACTAAGACTTCGGAATCGATGTCTTCTAATTTATCAATAGACGCATACTTGTGTTTTATCCGCGTGCATGTGCATATGAACCTTTACCCTTCCCTGAGAAACCACGTCCAACGAATATAAAAATTTTAGCAAGGGCTCTGATATATCATTAGTAGATACAGTGAATTCGCGATGTAACGCACTCGTATATAACGCTCCGTTCTACCGACCTCGCAATCACTCCCATAAGAAGACGGTATGAATTTTCACGCATCTAACGCTTCCCGCATTAAACGCTTTTACGCTTTTAACGCTCTTATTTTGTGATCCTAATCATCAAGCGTTCAGTATACGTTTACCTACAATCTTACTCGTACCTCAGGATTTATTTGTGGTTCTTTGGTTCCTGTGCATGGACGAATAGTACAGGAGAATGTTTCAGAGATTGCTCGAGAGATTTTATCTGTTAATAATTCGGTTGTAATCAGTTTGAACTCTCATGCAGTGGAAGAACTTCTGCAGGGTTAAACACTGGATTGTATCTACAACGCAGACGACTTTGAGAGATTATGCCCTAGCTCTCAGAATCAGATAGCAGTTACGTCGCAAGGAAGGGTGGTTCATAAGCCCCTAAGTGTAAACGTTGGAGTAAACCACGCTTTAGGCTAAGGCTATCGAAGGCCATGCCCGACAAGTTCCTTAAAAAAATCTGGAATATTCAGCAAATTTCGCTTTCAAGGCTATGTATGTCTGAACGTCTGAACACTATTCAAAATTTTCATCGAAGTTTCCATTGTATTCTTCGGTTCCACCAAACACCACGATACGGTTGATATAGGCAAAACACTTTCAGCCCGTCAAACCTCTAAACGCATTGTCTATAATCCTTTGGAATGCAGCCGGAGCATATCGTCAATTATGCGTTTGATCTGTGTTTTTATTTATTTCTTTTTAATGTAAACCATAATTCTCGCTAAATTACTTTAAGATCATATAGATTACTATCAGATCTGACATATTTGCATTCTATCAAAAGACAGAGAGTACCCGCGAGAGGTTTCTCTTCCCCACTTGTGCCACTATGACTGTGTGAATTTTTCCTACCAAGTTTAGAAACACTGAGTGGTTTTGTTGTTTATCGAATTTGTTTCAGGATTTTGATATTGATGACTTACGAAGGATAGTGTTTTTGATGCTCATTTCGACATCAAAATTATTCTGCTGGGGTAACAGTATAATCCGTTGAGAAGTCCGGAATCCGTCTCCTGAAATTTTGAGAAATTCCCCTTTGAAGATTTTCGTAAAAATCTAGTGTCCTCGTCCAAATGAATTCCGAAGACTCCTTTCTTTATTCAAGGATCTCTGTAGATAGCGCCTTTCTACAGTATTTTTCTCCGTAGAATAATTTTCATTGATCCTTTCCTAACAGGATCGCCAAAAGGTTATGTTTCGCAGGAACGCCAATGAGAAATATGTAAATACTTGACTAGTCCGTGTAAGAGTTTATACAGGCGCGATGTTCTAGATGTTTCTAGGGACGATCTCTTCGTAGGTGGACACTATATAGATTAGCAGAAGTTTAACCTCTTGAAAGGACATGCGTACATAAATATGCGTAGGTAGACATTGTTTTGATTAGCAAAGATTTAACCTTCTGGGATATTCCTACAGGACACATGTATTATCTTCTTGCTTGAACAAGTGACGAATTCTTCAGTTAAATAGGGGGTTACATAGGAGTAACGTCCATGACAAGGTATATCTTGACTGGGCCTCGACTCAATGCTTATCAAAAATAACACAGATGATGTTACACGAAGAAATACAATGCATACTAAAAAATAATCACTCAACACTTGGAAATCTTACTGATAATAATTTAAGGGCCCAGTTAAAAGAAAACAACCTCGACCACGTGCGACGCAATTTTTATCAAAGACTCTCAAGTCTTTTTCCTCCAAAGCGAAATTAGAACTATCGCCACGCGTCGAACGAGGTTTTCTTTTTATTTCGGCAAAAGGAGATTGGCCTTCCCATGATCAATCGGATGCTGCTGGGATGATACGGAGAGAGATGAGCGTCGTAGAAGTTAAGTCGATTATATTATACAATATTCTAAAACAAAAAAATTCAACGGTGCGAGACTGTGATGGTCGCGCGGTGGTGCTCAGCAGGAAAAAGCGAACGTGGGAGCTATGACAGGGGACTTGACCTTACCATGCCTTCTTTTCCTTCCTTTCAGCGTTCTCATTGGTGGAAAGGCTACAGCAACACGAGGCGTAAAGTTCACTGTTAAATTTTTCAAAGCGATTTTTTAGGTAGAAATATAAAGTAGTTATTTAAACGCAAAATGGGTATAAGGTCGATGAAGGAAACACTGCACTTTATTCAAACAAAATATAATGAGAGTTATTGCACGAAAATAGGAGAAATGATGAAAACAATAATAATTAATATGTTTGTAAACTGTGGTATTGTAGGTGATTGATAATATTAAAGCTGATAATCAAACAATTGTAATATAAAGTCAATACACAAAAAGAAACTTTGAAAAATAGCACTCTTTTGAAATATCGATTTAGGCGTACGATCGATGCTCTTGTCGAATGCGAACTGACGCTATGACCCGTGCCAGGCCCAAAATGCCAAAATCGTTCCTCTCAGATTCCGCCCATTACTCAAGGTCATGTAATTTTCTATGACTCTGAGTGCAAGCGGCAGCTAGGAAAGCGTAATGATCTGAGAACAGTGTACATAGCTCTCGAAATAATACAAAGACAAATTCTGGCCTCGACATTCCCCCTCCCGTATTCCTAATCAGTTAGGAATACAAACATGGCACTCGAGGATACACAATTTGTGTGCTGGTTTTCGGTAGGTCCCGGTGGCTGTCTTGACGTCTGCAACTCGTACTCGCCCATCTCTTCCTTTATACACTGCTGATACTCTTCCCCGTATCCATTGATTTCTGGGCAATTGGTTATCCCAGATAACGATGACATCTCCGGCCTGTAGATCTCGTCCTCTTGTGAACCACATGATTCTTAGATTCAGAGTAGGAAGGAACCCACGCACCCAACGTCTCCAGAAATGCTCGGCCATTGCTTAAGATCGCCGCCACTGGTTCCTTCTCAGCAAGTCGTCGTTGCTGAAATGTCCTGGTCAGACTTTCCGTATCTTCTGGGTCGTCTGATGTGTACGTCAACGGCCGGCTGTTCACAGTGTCTGCAAGACTTCTTCTTGAGGTGCTTGTTCTTTCATGGTGTCTCCTAATGCACGCTTCACTGATCCTACTAGCCGCTCCCAGCATTCTCCCATATGTGGACTTAAAGGTGGAAAGAAGTGCCACTCGATGCCATCCATAGCCAGTTTCCGCTGAATCACGTCCTGATCTAGCTCCTCTGAAGCCTCTCGAAGTTCCTGTCTCGCTCCGACGAAATTAGTTCCGTTTTCCGAACAGCTTTAATCCGGTTTTCCACGCCTGGTCATCATCCTTCGCAGGTTCATTATCATGGAATCCGTTGTCAGTGAAGCTGCAATCTATAGGTGTACGGCTCGTACATTTAAACATATAAATAGCACTCCATACCCCTTTTCATGCTTCCATCCGATGGTCACGTTCAATAGTTCAAAATAATCCACCCCTGTGTGGATAAAGGGCCTGATGGAACTCTCAGTTCGAAAATCTGGAAGTGGTGCCATCCTCGGTACTGACGGTTTTGCCTTTCGGATCTTGCATAACTGACAATCAGCAAGTACACTCTTAACTGCAAGTCTTATCTTGGTCACCCAGTACTGCATTCAAAGGTCGTTTATCATCTCTCTCATGCCCTAGGTTTTCAGCCCTTTGACGGTGGAACTGAATAAGCAATCTGACAGCTCGATGCTTACCATCTAGGATGATGGGTGACCTTACTGCTTCACTTACTGCTTCATTCTGAATGCGACCATCCATCCTGATTAGTCCGTCCTCGGATAAAATTGGTGACAGTTGGAAAATTTTGGTGAAAGATCCGTGAAGTTCTCGTCCCTCTTGTAGTGCCTTGAATCCTGACTGAAATGATTCTGCCCGTGATGTCCTCAGGATCTCATTCTCATCTCTCGAAATTTCTGATGCTTTCAGCTCTCCAGATTCGCCTCTTTTTCTGCACTTGTCTACAAATCGAATCACCCACGCCATAGTTCGAATGAGCCTCGTCCATGATAATCTGGTCCCCCGAACCACCGACTTGACGATGCTATGTCAATGTGATTGACGTATCTTGTGGAATCATCAGCCACATTTTGCCTCCATTCTTATACTGAAGAAGAGTCCAAGATCTCAGAAATTCGATTGATGACAAAAGGTGGATTTTTTCTCGTCTCCGATCGAATCCATTGGACAACAGTTTGTGAATCTGTCCACAAGACCAGCGCGATGATTGTTTGTGCCAATCTGCTGCCCATAACTGCTGCCTGCAGTTCCAGTTTTGGTATAGTTAGTTGCTTTACGGGAGCTACCTTGCTCTTGGCCATCACCAAGACTATTTTCCTGCCATTTTCCTCCTCCAATCGAAGATAGCCGGCCGCTGCGAACGCCTGTTCGCTCGCGTCAAAGAAGGTGTGCAACTGCACGTCTCGTACCTTTCCAATTCCCAGGATGTAGCGTCGTGGAATTCGAATCTCCGTAGCTCTCTGCAAGTCAGCTAACCACGTTGGCCATTTTGGGTGTAGATTTTCTGGCAGTGGCAAATCCCAATTTACTCCAGCACGACACAGATCTTGCATCAGGATCTTTCCTCGTATCGTCATCACCGTGAGCAGACCTAGAGGATCAGAAAATGACATAATTAATTTTAATACCTGGCGTTTTGAAGGATGTTTTTCTCCAGTGACCGATCATTTATCCACTCGTAGAAATGCAGTGCTGAAGGTAAATATGTCCTGTTCAGGTGACCAGACTACTCCGAGTACTCGCTGGAATTCCTCTTCGTTGAATGCCAGTTCCCTTCCTCGTTGCTCTACTGCTTCTGATGGTAAAGCGCTCAAAACTGCCTGAGAATTGGACATCCAATTTCGGATCTCGAACCCGCCCTTGCTGTGTACTAGAGCAACTTCGTTTGCTCTGCGAATAGCCTCGTCGATTTCATCCAAGCTGTCCAGATAATCATCCTAATGCTTGAAGATTACCGCTCGGCAGGCCTCTGGATACGTATCTTTGAACTCCTCAGCGTTGCGGTTCTTGATTTGCTGAGCGACGTAAGGTAGGGAGATTGCCCCAAAGATCATCACCTGCACGGAATAAATAGGTTTACGAAATTTCCGTAAACCGTCAACCACTTTTGGATATGCAGAACGGTTCGTAAAACTTTCATCAATTTTTTTCATAGTCTCGTGCACTGTTCATTAAATTTTCTTGAACTTCGACTGACTTGTTAATTTGTTTTGCAAACTTCAAGAAAATGCAATGAACAGTGCACAAGATTTAATGAGTAGTTAATGAAAATTTCACGAACTTTCCATCCTATCCAAAAGTGGTTGACAGTCAACGAAAAATTCGATAACATATTTTTTCCGTGTGCATCAGTAGCGTCAATAGTTTACCTGTCTGCTGATTCCTTCCAAAAAATCGCTGGCTTCCTTGGTCCTCATCTCGAATTCGAACTTGATGAAACATCTCCTTGTGGTCTCCGCAAATTGCTATCTGTCGTTCTTTGAAAATAAAAAGAACTCCCACCAACAGATTATAAAGGTCGGGTCCTTTCAGCAGACAGTCATTCAGACATACTCCATGACTTTTTGCCGCAGCATCCCACACTATTCGCATCTTTGCAGGTTTGTTGGGATTGCGTACGGCAAAATGTGGCAAATACCATGTTCTGCGGCCGATAAACTTCTCCTCTTCATCTGGCAGGACACGTGCGAACTTCTTTTCCTGGTACTCCTTAATCTTCATTTGTTACCCCTCTTTGAAGTCTGGTTCGCGCTCCATCTCTCTTTTCTAGAGACATACATCTTTTTTCGGCGAGGCTCTTACTTTCAGGCAGATTTTCATTATCCTTCTTCCAAAAGAGTCCTACTTCCCAGCGATCGCCCATCCGTCGTGCTGTTTGTCCCATAACTTGCTCGGCTCGCTGATCTAGCTTCGAACGTACAAGTTCGGCCTTGGAGTTCACCCCGAATCTTTCCACAGTCGAAAAAGAATTGAGCTGCTCGCTGAGTTCATTATCAGGATCCTCCCGGAAGGAGAAGTGGCGATGGCATGCCAGATTGAATCTACCTGAAACATAAGAACCGCGAATGGTCCATCCAAGTGGTGTGAACACTGCAAATGCTTCGTTCCTTTTACCCATGACAGCCTTGAGTTGAATCTTCAGATGAGCGTTTTCCTCCGCTATGAGAATTTTCGAAACTGCACCTCTCATCTTTGGAATGCCCAAGTCCTTCAGATGTTCTCGGCCAGCAGTCTTCACGTCCAGGTTCTGCTGTGGCAAGTCTAATTCAGAGTACGTCCTGATGTCCTCAAGTTTGTACTTCTGCCCTGCTCCTTGGATCCAAACGTCTACGCGTTGTGATGACGCCTCGTCAAGTGTAACCTTGTTCATCCACTACGACTGCAATGGATCGACTTCACCTTTCAATCCTAGTTGGGTAGCCACGTGTGTTGCAATCAATGTGACTGTTGAACCCAAATCCAAAGAGGCAAAGGTATCCATTTCGCCATCTGGTCCCGAAAGTATTACTGGAACAATGGATAAAATTACCTTTTTTTTTGGTTTTCTTACCACACTTACAATTTCAGGCTCCGCTGGTCTAGCTTCTGCTGCGTGGTCATTCATTAGGTTCGGCTGCTTCGAGGTGAATGGGCTTCTTGCTTCGAAGTGTAATGAGGGATTGTGTTTCTTCTGGCAGCCTTCCTTGCCTCATTCCTTATTTCTGCATTTTCTGACAGCGTGTTTAGCAGTCAGACATCCGAAACACACCTTATTTTCCGTGGCCCACTTCCACCGGTCGTCGACACTCAGCTTCCTGAATTTATTGCACCTGACCATTGTGTGATCTTTATCACAATAGCCGCAGCCTTTCTTCTCGCTGTCGGTTATGTTTAGCAGAGTCCTGTCCTTGCCGTGCTTTGCATCTAGAAAAGGGTTACAAAATGCGCTTGCCGCGCCAGCTTGTCTCTCCAACCATGTAGCCAGCTGTTCGATGGTCATGATAGATGGATTCAAGGTAGATCGGACTAATTGGAATTTCATAGTAGTCGGGAGTTTGTCTATCAATTGATCTCTTAGCAAAGGACTAATCAAGTAATCGGGTCTTTTCAGCGATTCTATAATAGCTACTAAATTTGTTATTATATTCGAATATTTTATTATGCTCCTCGGACGATCTTCCTTTATTCGAGGATATTCGATAGCCTTTTGCCTGATTTCTTGAATAATATATTCAGGGCGACCAAAACGATTTTCTGAAATTCCAATTACTTTTTCTACCTTGGTCGTCATAAGTAGTGCCTTCACTGCTTCCCGAACCTCCCCTTTGAGACATCTTTGAAGACGCGCCATATTCCCCACTGGTAAGAATCCACAATATTCTGTCGCTTTCCGGAATGTGCTGATGAACATTGTTCACTCCGAAATGTTTCCGCTGAACGATGGCAAATCGTGTCCCATCGCTTGTAGTGCGATATATTTCTTTAGGCCCGAGTTGTCCTGTCCCTCTTCTCGATCCACTTTTTGACTTGGCCGTTGAGATAAACGTAGTTTGTTCGCATTGTTGTTTTCACATACCCTTATCTCCGATCGATCCTCTAAGTCCCTCTTCGTAGATCCCATCCAAGACTCGACCTTTGACACCGCGGATCGTTCGCTGCTTGCTGATCTTGATGGATCAGTCTCTCCTTCCGGCGTACTGTACTCAAACTGAAGTTCAGCCAGTTTTCTCTGAGCTTGTAATCGTACAAGCTCCTGTTAACGCACAAGCCTTTTTCGTTCAGCCTCTTCTTCTGAACGATTCAATTCTTGGGCTTGGCGGAGCTCGACATCCAGGCGCCTCCTTAGGGGCCGTCCATAAATTACGTAACGCAAAATCCCGCTTTTTTTACACCCCCCTCCCCCTTTGTAACGCAGCCGTAACGTAAGGATAATCTTCCTGTGGCGTTACGTAACGCTAATCAATTTTTTTTAAATAAAATTTGCAATAATTTTTTTACAATAATTTTTTTTGCAATGTTTATTATAGTATATCTTTTATTTTACATTG
>WSXT02007191.1:0-14817 GCA_011762715.2 Neuroterus valhalla | reverse complement strand
GTCAACGATTGAAAAATCGCTTATTTTGATTACTGCTTCCAGACAAAAAAGTCGAGTTTTTTACGTAGGTGTTGAACAAATATAATTTCTGACATAACAAAATTAAGAGAACTTTTGGGCATCTTGCGGTAAAGACATAATTCGATATTTTACAAAGCACAGAATAGAGTTTCCTGATCAACGCAAATGATTTTTTTTTTTTTCATTCTATAGGATTAAAAACAGAGAAATGCTCCTGCACTTACCACCTCCGTACCTTGGGGACCCCGCGCCCGATATATGCCCTTCACGTCAATGTACACAAAGTGTACACAAGCGTAAAGCGCGCTCACGAGCCCCCAGTCCACAAGAGACGCAGGTGAATGTGAGACTTGTCAAACGGCAGGGAAATAGGGATAAGGCCAGTACGCGGCGCTTCGGCTTTCCTCTGTTCTGCCAGTTTGGACTACAGACTTCTGTTTTCGACCCTACCAAGATGCACGCATCGTCCTCAGTAGCACGACAGTGTCACGCAACGGGCTCGTCGGCCTTCGGCATCTTGATAGGGCTTTATCGCCTAACACCTCGGAGCTTCACCTTCGGCGTCACCTCCCGGTACGCCTCGCACCGTGCAGTTCCCGGAAGATGGTCGACCCGGAAACTTAAGCCTTTTGCGGCGCAGAGGTAACAGTGCGTAGCTCTTTCGCACTCCACGGACCTTTGTCCCTCCTTATCGTATCTCCAGCAGCACGTCTTCCTGTCGGGACTGGTGCAGACCGCTGCCATATGGCCGTAGCCATGACAGCGGTAGCACCCGGTCACATCCACCTTCTTCCTGACACAACAGGACACCCACCCAACTTTGAGGTGCCCTGCGCGCACTAGCCTTACGGCCAAGTCTTCATCCATCTCGACGAAGGCCTTAAGGTTACCCCTTTAGGCCTTCTTCGTTAGATTCACTTTTATGCACCCCCTCATACCGTCACCAAAGTGCTTCTTCACTGCCTCTCCGACTTCTTGACCTCCAGTGAGCTCGTCAAGGTCAAGCTCCTCGACCTCGGCACGAGGGACCAGCTCCCGGAATTTCCCCTTCTCGCCTACTACTTTCTCGATGGCAGCGGACAGATTGCTTCTGCCCCCTGCCTCACTGCCTCATTCCCCACTTCAATGCGGATGTCAGCATCCCGCGTTTTTCGGATACCCTTGATTTTAACGCCAAGGGTGTCCAGCTCTACCGTCCTCCTAATGTTACGGACGACCTCGGCATAGCCTGAACCCTCGGACGGCTTGATGAGAACCGCTTCGGGACGAGCTCGCCTATGGACCTCCTTCTTCTTTATCCCCTTTTTCTTCGAGGCAGATGATGCCTCGATTGGAGAACTCGAGGCTGTAGGTACAAGTACCCGACGTCGAGTCTTTACCTTCTTTACCGCAGGCTTGCCCACGCTGGAGTCCGGGGTACTCTCGGTGGATTCTCTCATCCTCTTCCCTTGGGCTGAGTAGAGAGATTTTCCGGCGTCTTCGTCCGTCTGAGTCCCCTGCTCCGATTGTTGAGGTGCAGAACCAGCAAAAGCTGGAAATACCGCAACTTTCTTTTCCAACCGTTTATCCTCAACTAACTTCCTGTTAAGAAAGTATCTGAGTGAGGCTTCATAGCTTAATCTGCATTTGCGGTCATTCTTCATTTTCTGAAGGGTATCGTCTGCTTCATCTAATCCTTCTCGGATCTCCGTGAACATATTTCGACGCGACTTACAGTAAGTCAGCATCTTACTCAGGATATCCTCCATTTTATTAAGATTCATGACCTCTTTTGCACGATCCTCTTCCACGCCGTCCGTGTACTGCCTCGCTTGAGGTTTTTTAAGGTATATTGTCCTCTGCTCATCTTCCGTCTCCGCAACTTCAATTTCTCCGCCAAACATCCGCTTACTGAGACTCCTCTCCAGCTGCTCGACCTCCTCTACGTTTCCTTGGTCCTCCCCAAAATCCCTGGGACCGGCACCGGCCACCGGGGCTTGAACGCGATCGGAACCGGCGGGGAGATTTTTACTCCCTAGGGGTAGAGTGTTTTTAAAAAACCTACTCATGGTTGGTTTTTCATTCGGGGTTCCTTCCCCAGGTATTTGAGTTCCCCGGCACCACCCATTTCTGGGAGGCATTCCCCTATCCGCAACCTGGGGAGGTGCCCAATAGGAGATCTAGCAAACACCAACAGGACAACGCAAGTGATAAGAGTATTTACCACGGGGGTGATGCTAGGATAGGGATTTCCGGTAATAAACGTCACAGCTTCCAGGAGAAAGTGGGAGTAAAGCTGCACCAATCAAATTTTGTGGCTTAAAAAGCTGAGATCGATGATACATCCGATCGATGCTTTCTTATCTCCACTTTTTCCTGCCAGCTGCGATTTCTGTTGCCGGTTGGTACTATGGTAGCATCACACCCGTGGGAATGACAAGAACGTGACCACTCTGGAGGGTTAATCTTACTTGCCATGCATGTAACTAGACTTGTGCGAGACTTGTAACTGTGACTACACCGGCGGGATAATGTAACCTACTACGCTTGTAACTCAACTCGTAACATATGACTTTTTTGAGTGGGAAATATAGTGTCACTAGGTGACCGTAAGGGAAGTCACAAGTGACAGAGTTCCGGAATGAGCTAGGAAGTGTGTCAGATGGGTATTCTTCCTTCCGCACTCTGCCATTCTCAGTATGAAGGTAGTAACTGTAAAATTAGCAGACGGAGAAAATTGACAAAGACGTTTGAATCTGTTCTTTTATTCAAGAATCAAGACCGAGTTGCTTCTTCGAGAAAACGGAAGCCGGCTCACAGCCTCTATTTCCCGTAAAAGGCAGCATCTGGTAGATCCAAGTATCGATACACTCACGCCATCAGTATATATAATGTACTCATTTATAATATATTATTCTAACATTGTATGTGTATAGTTTTCACAAATTGACTGACTGTTCCGAGTCTTCATTGGCGCAAGACGGGATTCTTAGGGTGCCTTAGCCTTCTTAATTTAATTCGTATCAATACTTTCTTTTTTGCTGGGAAGGCACTAAGAACATCATACGTTCCGAAAAGCTGTGGGACAGCCGCATAACGTCTATAGAGGAATGCTCACTAATTACTGCCAAAGAGGTGATGAAGCAGTGAGTGCTACAAGAAACTTCTCCGCTGCCAGATCAGATAGTAAAAAAAAACTTTTGATGAAGTAGTTTCCTTTAACACACCAAAATCTGGCACGAATCTTTACCTCATATTTGGGTCGAGGACGTCCGCTCCGCAGTGGCAGTGGAGAGAGGTGTAAAGAGCGTTGATCGGAAGAGGCACAGCAGGATGTCGTAAGAATCTGCTGATTGACAGGAGTGTCTGCAAACAGGCTGCATTCTACCAACGCAATCTGTCGCTGACCTGCATAACTTACCAGAAGGCTTTTGATTCAACATACCCTAGACCTATCATCAGTCCGTATGGGAGGTGTCTTTTAGCGCGACGCAACGAGCCCCCTCCTCTTCTGCATCCCATTTTTGCCACAATCTCTCGCACGACACGATTACCATATATTTTATGTAGATGACTATAAGATCTATGCTCCTGGAGAAGGACATCTCAAATATGCTCCAAGAATCGTCGAGGGAAACACAAGAAATTGGTATAATTGGTATGAAGTTTGGATTGGTCAAGTAGACCAAGTTTATCTGAAGCGTGGAAAAGAGTTCTATTTGTCACAAATAGAAAGAGAGAGAGAGAGAGAGAGAGAGAGAGAGAGAGACTATTGAAAGAGACCTACAAATATCCAGGCCTGCTTAAAAGCCGCATTCAGGATGTAACATGAGGGAAAGAGGCTGTTCGGAGCAGATAAAAAGATCTTCTTTGATAGATTCTGTCGTCTGATTTGTCAGCGTTGAAGAAGATATCTGCGATATCTTGTTTTCTCGGTTTGACTCTATTCGCGCGGGTAGGCGAGGAATCACGGAATGATTGGAACAGGAGCTCTCATTTACAAAGTCGAAAAGCAGGCAGCATTACTCAATATGCATTCTTACTTCTAATAGAACATATGAAAAAAGTAGAGGTCGAGGACTTCCATAAATAGCTTGAAGAACAGAAGGTGCACGAAAACTTTTAAAGTAATGTAAAAAACCAGTCCTTGTCGCATGAGATAACGTTTTTCTTTCTCAAAGTCATCTGGACCCCATTCAGGCACAAAGTGTTTTAATTTTACCTGTGAGTACGGTGTTATTTCCATCTTAGCGTATCGCAGCCGCATTCCACGCCAAGAAGTTTCCAGCGATAGGTGCAGAGCGTGTCATAAACATTTTGGTCACCTATGCCTCAAAATATACGGGTGTCTTATTTACATAGACACAATGCGGCCATGATAGTGCTTTTTTACCATCTTTGTTGCTCTTATGCTGTTGGCTGCAAATACACCCTGCCAAACGCTCCAGCAAGGGAGATAGATTCATGTCTTGAGAAAAGGTGTACCAAATTTGCTTGAGATAACATTGTCTCGACCACAGTTGCTATTATACACACGAGCCCTGACATGGTACTTCTTGAGAATAAGAAACGAAGTATGTTCCTGGTCGAGCTTCTGGCTCCGGCCGACAGCAGCATCACAATCAAGCAGATTAGAGAGGAGAAAACGTATGAGGATCTCAAAAAAACAACATTGTTAAAAAAATCTGGTTTAAATGATTGTGCTTGTCATCGGTGCTTTCGGAGGTGCAAAGCTACCACTGGAAATATGTGAGGAAAATAGGTTCGCTCCAATAAACAAAAAACCTGTCACTGGCGTCTGACGGAAACATAAAGGTTTTAATTCTACACGCTAACACTACAATGAACTGCCGTCGAATATTAGGTACCAATTTTGCAATAGTCTTACATAGGACGCCTGGACTAACTCACGAACTAGATGCATGAAGCTGGAATTCTTGGGTCGATCCATGTTCCGAAGTCAAACGAGGGTTCACCAGCAATTCACAAGTGTAATCTTTCTGCGTTTCTACTGGGAGCCCATTTTCTATCCATATATATCTCATCATCAGATTCATCCCTTTCCCATCACCCGCTACTAGCACTACATCTATTCCGTATGCTAGTGAATACAGTTTGTCTGTTCTCAATATTGTTCTCCACTTTACTTTTCTCTCCATTACCTCCAAGTTTACCGAAAGGACGCTCAACAGTATCTGGATTCTTTGACCTTCATTCTCATCTCAGATTCTAAAAATTTCTCTCACAGAAGAAGCTCAGTGTAAATCTTGTTGCGAGGAACTTTTTATTTATACCTATTCGTACAGGTAGAACAGCAGCATTACCGTCGCAAGGAACAAAACTGTCTTTCGTTCTCATACAAGTCGTTACTAACGTTTTTGGAATTGGGAGCTACCAGCTTTGATCGAAGAAGTAAAGTCAGCTGATGGTTAGTTAAACAGACGAATTAAATCAACGTGACTTTATACAGACGGTTCTGTCAAATTGTGAGAACTGTCAAAAGTGCCTTTAACTGGAATATCCTCGTTTTTTTTTTCTCGCCTTAATTCATTTTTGCTCTTAAAGTTCCTTCAATCCGAAATTACTGTCAGCCTTGCATATATTATATGAAAACTCGAACTCATCCAGAATTAGGTTTATCATGAGCAGATGCATCGCAAATTCGATTAAATACATAAGAATATATGTAGGGCTTCCGCATGAGAAGAGCCCTCATGACCAGTATAGAGTTACGTATAGTATAAGGTGGATGTATTGACAAAGGAAACGTCCACCGCGGGCAGAGAGGCGCTGCTGTATCAAAACAAACATGGCTGCCTATGAGATTCGGGATGGATATGATTAGCATTAGTCTTAACACGTTTATTCAAGTAAAGTATAATGTAAATGTGATAAAAATGTTGCTACTCTCCCTCTCTAAAAACATTGTGTGAGTATGCTGTTGCAACGCCATCTTCCAGGAACATAATCGAAGGTGAAAGAGCGATCAATTCTGGTTTTACAATCGTGTGTGCAACGACTTACAAAGGGGAAGATAGGATTGACATATTTTCACTGTTCTTACGTACAAGCGGATTAGCCTCAGAGCCACATGCAATTACGGGAAAATTGTCGATAATTCGTGATAATAATAACAACAGTGAGATCAATAAACAAGTGTCTGTCACTGTCATGGACTGTACTTTCAAAGCTGGCACGAGCCACTGTTCCAAGCACATTGTTGCTACACTGTTGTATTGCGATAGGTATGTTAAATTAATATAATTATGCACAACAATGCTTTCTCTAACAAGATTTTCCACTCTAACAGTATCACTGACATATTTTGGTACTTAATGGAAACTCAAATTAGTGTTGATATTTTTTTGGACTCACAATTGACAACACAGCACACATTGCCTTTGCAAGTATCGTTTCCCTTTCTATGGTTCCAGAGGACTTCCGTTTCTAAGCTTTCACATTAACTTAATGAACTTCTTATGTACTTCTAACTGAATAATCTGGCACAAAATTAATTATTATCGCGTTATTTAAGTGCAGCACGCATACAAACAATGCTACATGCATCCCATAGACAGCCATGTTGGTTAGTTCGGCAGATGACCATCAGGTCTCGCATTGCAACTTTAAATTCCTGATGGATTCTGAGCCTGAGACAAACCTTTTAGGTTGAAAGAGGAAACACCTAGGCGTTCTTCGAGTTGGAACTCCGAGAAACCGCTTTTCAACAATAACGAATTTATGTCATGTTCGTAAATAAATAAATAAAGTGAAGGTAAATAAATTAAGTCTGTAAACAGTTCTCAATTTGAAAATTTTATTAAGATAAGTATAAAGCATCGATGACCCTATCGTATAATTGCAGTGTAACAAATTACCAAAAAAATGTCAAAACAAAAGTAAATGCAATTGTTGGTGATTTCTGTTTTTTTCTCGAAACATTTTTCAAAATTGGAAAACATGGAACCAACCTCTCAACATAGATTTTCTTTAATTTAATTTTATAACTGGGCATTAAGGCAAGTATTTCCGAAATCTGCATCCAAAGCTTTCCGTTCCTCTTCAAAATGTTGAAGCAAAAAATCAAGAAAGTGGAAATAGTACTCAAACGAACTACTATTGAATTTTAATTACAACATTCTACTATAAAGTATCAATCAGCTATCCGAAATTTCGTAAACTTTTGAAAAGCTTCAAAGTTCCTCTTTCTTCTCAACTGCAATGTGGATCAGAGGAGTTGGTCAGATCTATCAGGTGAAGAAGATGCAATTGAGGTTCGAGGAGAACTTAGATGTTCTGGACTATAAGTTGGATATCTTGATCTCTGAATTCCAGGAGAAAATGAATTTGGTGATTGATTATCCTGTTCTGGTTCCGAAAAAACTTGTCTGCGACTTCCTGTTTTTTCTGATAGTTTTGTAAGCTCCTGTATTGGTTCTGAACCCATGTATCCTAATGGTGCTCTAGATTTTGATTTTAATTCAAATCCTGCTGGTCTTGATGATGATCTATTTCCTAATGGTGGCAACTGACTATCTTGTTCTGGTTCCGAAACCACTTGTCTACCAGGTCCTGTTTTCTCTGATAGTTCTGTAAGTTCCTGGATTGGTTCTGAATCTCTATAACTTGTTGGTACTCTAGGTACTGATGATAATCTGAATCCTGGTGGCCTTGCTGATGTTGCTTGTCTCTTAGGAATATTAAGTTGTAAGTCTGGTTTTGTCGTTCTGGGTCTTGATGATCCTGAAATTTCTGCATTTCCTTTTTGTCTTACTCCAGACTTACTGACTCTAGATTCTTCATTGCCTGCACTAGTCTGGCTCGTCTGCGAACTTAAATCTGTAATAATAGAATGAAAATTCATTCATTTCAATTTTTACTTGAAAAATCAGTTCGAATGGAGGTCAGCAAGCGTTCTCAATGAAGTTTATACAAGGGGTTAAGGTTCAGCGGTAAGGCTATAGTTTTAGAGTCACAGAGTTATTAATAATCTGGGAATAACTTTGAAATAATTGTCAGATGTTTTATTTATTGCATTGTATTTTGAACAATCAACATTTTAATGCGTGTCTCCATTGGTTGTTGTGTCTTAAAAGTAAAAAATGTCGCAATGCGAAACAACGTGGATTGGGGGTACTTTTAAGGGGAAATTTTCCTCAGAGCACCAGTGAAGTAAGTGAAGTAAGTGGAAAATAACCAATTTTCCGATCAGTCGAAATATTCACTATTCCAATGTAAGTGGAAAACTCATAAGTGCATTCGGAATTCGGAAAGTAATGTCAAAACAGTTGCGGTTATTTACTTCACATGAATCTCAACCTCAAAAACGTATTTTCCAAAATAAAGCTTTAGAAATTCAGAAAATCTTAAAAATGACTACTCTTCTTCTTAACAATAATGTATTTGATATAACCGGTTTTTAGCGTTTAACTACTAGCACTCCTGCTTAAGTTGATAAAAACATGTTTTCTCTTCATTAAATTTAACTTTTCCACCCACATTTGTTCAATATACATTAGTGTTCACATTTTTCATATACATAAGGAAAAGGGAAGTTTTATTAAAGAAGGCGGTTGTGTAACATTTTAAACTCTATTGAAACAATGAGGAGTCAACATTATAAAACTTGAAATGGGCTGCGTCACCTCCACTAATATAAACTATTTACAAGATATTGTTTGAAAATTGAAAAATAAGAATTATTTGCACACTCAATCAACATTAATTCCAGAATCATAACTTTTAAAGATGGATTTCGAAATCTGCCTAATGTTTGCACTCACAGAAATACCACGATATTTGATTGAAAAACAACAGCTTCACTTGACCCACCTTAAGTTGTTAACTTTATTTTGATGATTTCATATGGAGAAAAAACCCAATAAGACAGGTTCCGTAAATGACTGGTGAAGTCCGGGATCTGCATTCCATGTCACAAACGAAGGCAATTAGAAAAAAATAAATTTGAAACCCCAAGGAATTGTTTGAGAATGAGAGGCGAACCAGATTATTCACCCATCTCCCAAATCACTATTTTGAAGTTTCATACTCTTATGCAAACAATCAATCTTTCATCAGACTTTCAATTGTTTTGCGATCGACCGTTCCTCTTTTCAACATTTTTTCTTCTCTCGTATAATTTGACCGGAAAATTGGAGTTATTTTTTCCAATAAAAAGCAGATGCCTGCAATCTCTATAACGCTTTCTAAAGGTTCGTGTACTTAAAAACGTGATAAAATTGTTTGTGGAACGATTTGCACAATTCACTTACAGAATGATCACTTTTAGCTGGACTAGAACCGAAATCTCTAAAGTTTCAGTTAATATTTGAACTAATTTAATTTTTATAACTCATGCATGATTTCAGGCCTTTTTGATGCCGTAACATTTTTGAGGGAATTTCGGTTGCAAATAATAGAATTTTACGGCAATTTATGGAAATTTATCATACATAACTTGAAAAATAACAGGAAATTTCCGTGAATTTATGGAAATTTTGAAATTCAATTTTGCGTTACTTATTATAACTTATTCACCATAAATTACCTGTAAAATCACTATAAATGACCGAAAATTTTCATAAATTTGCGGAAATTTATAGAAATTTTCAAAAGGAATTTTGGGTGATTTATGGTAAGTCACCATATTTTCCTGTAAAATTATCATAAATGACCAGAAACTTCCATAAATTTCCATAAATTCATGGAAATTCAAAAAATGAATTTGGGGTGATTTATGGTAAGCAGCCATATTCCCCTGTGAAATTACCATAAGTAACCGAAAATGTCCATAAATTTCCGGAAATTCAGTGAAATTTTCAAATTGAATTTTGGATAACCTATTTTAAGTTATAACAAATCGCCTGTAAGATTACCTTAAATTACGGAAGAATTTCATGAGTTTCCGGAAATTTTTCAAATCAAATTTTGGGTCATTAATGGTAAGTTACTATATTTCCCTATAAAATTACCATATATAACCGAAAATTTCCGGAAATGTATGGCATTTTTCAAAATGTATTTCAGGCAATTTATCTTAAGTTATCTGAACTTCTCTGCTATCATGTTTTCTTCTTTCGAAATCCAATACGGGCTAAGTCATGTCTGTATTTCCAGAAATGTCTAAAATCATCCATTTGTTATAAAAAATATCGTATGCGCCAAGCGGGAGAGGGACTTTTTCGACGAGTGTAAGTTTGCAGTACCAGTCGTAGGTGAGCATAATATACTATTTCTAGTTAATAATCATGATTAAATTTTTTTGCAAATATTGAATAAGAACTGAATCTTAGAAATTATTCAATTATTGAGGGATATGCATGCAATCCTTCATTCAATCTACTTGTTTACTCCATGCCCTCTACTGAATCCTGTAAGAAACATATTAGGATCTGTAATCTCAAGTGCGCCACTGTCACAAACTCGCGAAAATTAATATTTATTGTGTTGAAAAAACCAGGTAAAAATTTCAGAATGCATTTTGCTTTGAACTTACGACATTTTTACATTCTCATTCTAAATGAGAAGATATTGGTTTTATGTGAAAATCGACTTTTGCGGATTTAATGAAATCTCCACGTTTTGAGACCCTCTGAGTCAGAAAAAACGATCTGTGCAAAGGTGTCTGTCTGTAGTATGTAGTCTGTAATCTGTAGACTCGACACAAAAAGAACAAAAAAGAAAGGATATGTTCGTTAATCAGCTATTTTTGACCAACGGTCGTGGTTTTATCCATCGAAAAAGCTTTTTGAAAAATTAAAAATCCACATATCCGCTCAAACCATGCAAGGTTCAAAGCAATGTTAAGGGGCAAAATGCTTTAATCAAAAAAGATCAACAAATTCAGTTTGGACCATTTTTTTATTAGATGCATGGTTTTTGTTTAAATCGTGAAAAATTCTATTTAAAATAAAAAATTCCATTTTTCAAAAGAACTTTGCGAGGTACGAAAAAATTACTGCACAGAAAAAATATTTATTCTTGAAAAATGTAGGGGAGATTGGGGAGTGGTGAGCCGGAGGGAGTTGTGATCCATTTAGAATTCTGCCATGCTGTGATTGCTAGGTCTGTTGTATCTACTGTTCAGTGTTTCTCTCGACCTAAGCTAAGTTTTCAGTGAGCATTCAACGCATCTGCAGGCGTTCTTGGCCTTCAATTAAATCAATTATTGTTGAATCGCACCGAAATTTTTTTCTATACCCTTGTTTGTGGTATTTTGAGGCCCGTTTTGCAAACAACCCTAGAGGAAAGATTATATAAAACATTCCTTAGGCCATTGGCTCTCTACACAAAAAAGCCACCAGTCGTAGGGAGTTGAAAGGAGTTGATGAAGACTTCTGCATCATCTGAATGGGCACAATGTCGAAAAAAATTAAATAGAAATATCGCAATACATTGTAACATGTGCGACCGCGCTGTACACTTGAAGAGTGCCAACATGACGACTGGGTAATACACCTGTGTTAATTGCGAATCTGATTAATTTTTTTTAAATCTTCTAGTTACATCAAATTTATCCTAAATTTCATTTGCTACTATTTTATTAAACATAAATTATAAAAATATGCTGTTTTCTGACACTTTTTAGATGGCTCACAACTCCCCACCAAAAATTACAAATGCCGATTTTTTTACTTGGAGTCGATCTGCAATATTTCAAAGACGACGGTGATTTTTTTCAAATTTTTTTTGTCTAGTAGTTGTGTTTAGATGTCCTCTGAAAATTCAACTTGAAACATTTACAATCTATCGATTTTTATGGAAGATATACCTCGAAAACAAAACCCGGCTTAAAACATCCCACTCTCCCCTAAAAATAAACTGCTGACCATTTTTTGATAAGACGTATCGCTTTTGTTTGAATTATGATAACGCACTTGACAGAATAAAAAATTTCCATTTCTTGGCCAAACTATGGAAGACAGGGAGAAACATTAGGAGG
This sequence comes from Neuroterus valhalla, assembly GCA_011762715.2. NCBI lineage: Eukaryota > Metazoa > Arthropoda > Insecta > Hymenoptera > Cynipidae > Neuroterus > Neuroterus valhalla. Next base: position 2,876 of record WSXT02007191.1, on the reverse strand, counting down.
CAAAATTATGGGCCGCAAAAAGGTCTACGAATTTCGTTTGAATTTTTTTTTGCAATAAGACCTACATTTTTCGTTTCAATCGTGATAACGATTTTCAAGCAGTGAAAAATTCTATTTGCTATCCAAGTTATGCGATAGATGAATCTCAAGGGCGAGTAATGTAATGAGAATGTGTTTCTCAAGGCCAATAGAGCCTTGATAAAATTATTTCGATTAATCAATATTCTAAAAAGTAGAGGTTTCTAACAGCTTTGAAGTATCTGCAATTCTGTATACGCATTACACTATGAAAAGAACCGAGCACGGAGTACGAGGACAGAAAGAAGCCGGGAGCGTAGCGCGAGACACAAAATACGCGCGCCCTGGAAGCGCTCGAACTTGCGAGCGGAGCGAGCCAAGCGCGGAGCCCGCTATGAAAATGTGCTCTCGCAGCGGGCAGATTTCTTACCATTGTTTCCATCATTCGAAAAAATACGTGAATGAAAGCAATCAAGATTGATCGGAATACTTATATATGGAGTTAACGTATACTGCAAAAAAAAAGTTTTCAGTTGGAAATGTTTTCGCCAACTGAAAACAAATACTCTACAAAGTCATGTGAGTCTCTATACATTAATTGTGAATGTATCAAGAACAATAATAAACAAAATCGGCTACTAGCAATATTTTCTAGAAAAAATCCTGACTTCACTGTACTAAAAATGTCGAAAAACATCCGTGCTGGATTATTATATTTTACAAAATTATGAGGACGAAAAATGGATAACAAAACAACATTTTGTTCCTGGACAAAATGATATAGAAAATTATCACAAAAAGTAGGAGTTGGAAAGTGTTCTAGTGAGGTGAATATATGGGAAAAAATCTGCCTGCCCCGCAAGCAAATTTTGCTCGCACACGACTAGCTTCGCGTCTGTCGAATCTCACGCTTTGCGCTCGATCTTTGTACAGACAAGTTAGTGTGATGTGGTGTTTTAAAATTTTTTTTCCCCTAGCTTGTGTCATTTTGCTAAGTTTTCCTTCATTTATTTATTTTCTGTACGATTAGAACAACAACTACGCATCTCATGAAAAAATGATCAAGAACCAATTCATAGATATGTTTTGGGTAACCAAATTGTCAATTCAATTTTTTGTGCACCTTGCGTCAATTTTTCCAAAAATTCAAGTTTTTTATGTATCAAAGGCCAATTTGAAAGATTAAATTTTTCGAAAAGGTATCGCACTACAGTCATGCGTACACATTCATAACAACCTGTTTTTGGGCTCAAGAGTACTTAAAATTTGTCCATTTTAAAAATCGGGAGAAGAGGATACCCCAAAAAATCCCGCTAGTTGTACCGAAATTTGGGTACACGTAGCCGTAGCCTTATAATACATCCTCAGATTATTGATATTATTATGCTTACCTATGCAACTTAGTAAAACCACTAGGTCAAGGAGAAAAACTGCAGTGAAGACCCTCATTTTGTTTCAATGAAGAAAGATGATATTTTCATAATTCCTTTCCAACAGCAATAGAGTTTTCTTATCGTATGAAATTCCCAGTGATATGAATATGAATATATAAAAGCCACTATCTCGTTATCGAATGTAAAATATTGCACATACAAGGACTTTCAAGAGGTAATTTATTGTCCTTGGGAATTGATAATACCAAAGATTAAAAAATGTGATTCATTTTCTTAGAAACCTCAGAAACATAGTGCTGTAAATAATATTCAGTTCTTGTTTTTCATGACACAAATAACAAGGATAATAAGTTTCCGTTCATCTTCCTTCTCGCTACTTTTTATTGTTGTCTTTTATCTCTTTCGTACACATTCGGAATCAATGTCATGGAAAGAGATGGGGTTTCCACTAAGATCGGAAAACGACGTAAAATGTAGATTAAAAGGCCCTTTTGCGTCGTGGCTAGTGTAGCGTATGTCTAGACAAGGCATTAGAGGTTTTGCGTGTTTCCATAATAATTGTTGAAGTTTGACAGCTATGGGAGCGTTCAATGTTACAGAATATGTGAACGTTCCCTATTTTTGGTTGAGAGCTGAAAGTAAACCAAACACCCCCTCTACTTTTCCTTCGCCGCCCTCGCCCCACTATGATGACAGGACCTTTAATTTTTTGGTGGAATGCTCTACAAAGATTCTGGGTTCGGATCTCAGCGGAGTAAAGAAAGCTGTCCTTCTTCTAACAGAAAGTCGTATAGAATTTTTAACTGAATAATTTCTATCTAGTCGTAATGACGTAGATATGTTTCAAAGATTGGATTAGTTAAATGGTCCAGTACAGCAGAATGGTAAACTGAATCTCTTGTTAAAGCTGAACAAGACGACTAAAATATGAATCCTAGGATGAAATTCTATAATTTCTTGCGTAATTTTCCTCACTGAATCACTGTTCTTTAGAATTTCAAGGTTAATGTAAATTTGTAACGCAATGATACTCGTCAACAACTGTAGGTAGTCTGTAGGACCTTTTATATCAGCAATGAGGAAATCGGTCTGATAAAACGTTTAGTGTTCAGAAAATAAATTTGATTTATATATAAGGCCTACACTTTTAAATGTTCGAACATATCACAAATCATGCATGCGCATTTCCGTGCATTTGTTCCTGAAGAACATGCATTTTTTGGCCAAATTGACGAATATCTTCGCGTTTTTAAATTATTTTCACTTGAAAATTTTTTAAGACCATAATTTCAAGAACAATTTTGTGCATGTTGGTATCCAGTCCGCTCAAGATCATCTGCAAATCATCGCCTTATTCTGCCGTAACGATCTTGTCACCTGCGAACGCAAGGCCACGAATTTTCAATGCTACAAGATTAGCACCTTCTTCGTCCAAGAAAACCATTCTCAGACATTCGTCCATAT
>WSXT02007180.1:0-14819 GCA_011762715.2 Neuroterus valhalla | reverse complement strand
GTATAATTCAAGGAATGAAATGCCTAGTACACCTGTGTGTATGTTTTCAAGTCAGTGTGTAGTGGTCTGGCAAACTCGATGTACCCCGTTGATTCTACGCAGTTCTACAGTGTTTTGACAGTGCTTTCGCTTACACTATGGCAAATGAAAGAAAAGAAGTAATGGAGGTGCGTTTTGAGAGAAATTCGAAAGTGAGCCCAAGAGCACAAATAGCTTCTCTTTGAGTGATGACGAGATTCATAAATCTTGTCACTCTGTCGACTGTGAGAAAACGCTTTGTTGTTATGGGTTGCTTGGACACTACGACGTTCTAAATGTTCGAGGAACTAATAAATTAATAGTGCCAGTTAAAAATCATAGTGATGATATCAAGTACTATTATCCAAAAGAAATGTTGTTCGATGTTCTTTATGATTTTCATCGACTTTGCAATTCAAGGTGCCATAACAGTTTATCATGTATCATGTTACAACGAATAAATTGTTTTTTCTTGTATCGTTTTTTATGCAAGCAACATTTTTAGAAGTAGAATCAACAGAGTTACTCATTTCAAACGTTTTTAATGTGTGCTATTTTTAATGTAATGATCACTGTCATATGACCAATTAAAAATATGCTATACTTTGCCTAAGAAGCGCTCGTCATTCTATAGAATGACTAGGCATTCTATAGGACTCCTAGTCGAAGCGTATAAAAAACAGTTCATTTCATACTTTGACTGGAATGGTCAGGCATTCTATAGAATGCCTAGACATTCTTTAGAATGCGCCTATAGAATGCGCTTCGCGCCCCAGACCCCTATTGTTTATATCAAAATATATTTTAAAAAACTTATAAATATGGAAATATATTAATTATCAGGTTAAGTTTATAAGATTCACAATTTGTCTCAATAACATATTTCGATTGGACACAAATTTTAAAAGTGCTTTGTTTTTGAAAATCCAGTTGTTTCGAAAAATCTTGAGCATTCCACACTTGGTAAATAATAGTTATTACGGAAGTACGTCAGTTATATAATACATAAACTAATGCCACATTTACTATTTTCATACAATATATTGTATCTCCGTTATCCATCAAGATTGATGGATAACGGAGAAAATAAACTCCTACCAATAACAAAAAACATATATTTAAATAATGATTCAACGTTGCAAGGCATATTCGGTTGACGCTATAGATGATCCTAGGTTCGAAATGTTTTTTTTATTTGATTTCACCAGCTGGTTCAATTACGGTGAGGACAAAGCTGGCAAAAATGGAAGTATAAAAACAATCCGATCTCTCGAACCCGGACATATCCATTCAATCAAAGAATGCGAACGATTGATAACTGATAGTTTGCGAATGAGTATTTGTTCTGATATGAATGCTGCGAACAACTATAAATTTCAAGTGGTAAGAAGCACTTCGTTTGACCGCAGAACAGTTGCAACCGAACATTTGGCGAAAAATTCCAAAGTGCAATTATATATTTTCCATTATTTGTATCTTGGTTTTATTATTTACATCATTATGAGTTATAATATTTTTCGTAATGTAGTTCCACCTATAGTCTCCCCAGCAGGAATCTGTTTATGTATTCGATCATAAACTTTTTGCTTCTTCCAGGTTCTGCATTTCGAAGGAGTATATAAAAATATGTTAAGTCGATTTTTTTTGTATGGCAGTATAGCACAATAGTGTCAAACATATTATGCTTTAATTGATGCATGTTTCAAGTGTTTATGTTGATTCAAATCATGTAACAGAGTGTAACTTTGAGGACATTTGTCGCAATAATGCCTAGCTGAGTGTCTTGTTTTCGATTCCTGTGAGTGTAGTAAGGTAATGTGTTGTAACAAGGTACATTTCCTTTTTGTTTTATGTTCGCAAATATCGCAAGTAAATTGTGGTTTCACTTCCGCGTGTTCTACACGTTTGTGTCGACTTAAACTACTTAAGAAAGTGTAACTTTGAGAACATTTGTCGCAATAATACCTCAGTACGTGCTTAGTTTTTGATGTCTGTAAGTGGCGTGAAGTAATATGCTGTAACAAGTCGTGTTTCCTTTTCGATTTGTGTCCGCAAAAATCGCATATGAATTGTGGTTTGACTGCTGCGTGTTCTACGCGTTTATGATCTCTCAAACTGTTTAACCTAGTGTAACTTCGAGCACATTTGTTACAAAAATGCGTCGCTGAGTGCCTTTTTTTCGATGTCTGTAAATGGCGTAGAGTAATGTGCCTTGATAAGTTATGTTTCATACTCGTTTTATGTCCGCAGATATCGCAAGTAAATTGTGGTTTGAATGCACCGTGTTCCAAACGCTTATGATCATTTAAAGCATATAACCGAGTATAACTTCGAGAACATTTGTCGCAATAATGCCTCGTCTTCGATGTTTGCAATGTTTGTGAGTCTAATTTTAGATGTACACGATTCACGTGTCGACTTACGCTTTGTTCACGTTTAAATCGCTTGTCGCACAATTTACAACTGAACTGCGTCGTGACTTCGCATGCGAATTTTTTATGTTCATTTAAATATTTTTTCGAGGTACAGCTGCGCGCACACTTTTCGCAATTGTGTTCCTTTTCCGGTTTATTTCTCGATTCTTGTATTTCCTGCTCATCATGGGTCCGCAGTTTGTTTATAATAGCCAAATTATCAGCTCCTCCTTCATCTGCGGTACACAAAATTGACTCAGTTAACCCTTGATCTAAAAATGTATCTAAATGACATTTACAGAATTTTTATTCCATACTTTTAGTTGGGATATTTTAGTAACCAATCTAGTCGTACCTTGGATTTTTTCTTCCTTGATATCCAATGTTTTCTCAATTTCGCATTTAACTATTGTTTGGGCATCACAAATATTGCCAGAAGGAATCAGATTAGTTTCCAATTTTTGAACCAACTGATTTCTTTGAGAAAGAAGATCGTGTACTCCCTCTTGGCACCTCTTTTGATCTGGAAATTTACAAAAAAGTAACTTGCAATATATTTTTATTATGAATCTGGTCATACTTTGCATGATTTCTTCCTTAATACCTGCTGTTTCGTCTATGTCGTATTTAATGAATGTTTGGGCATGAGAAATATTGCCACAAGCAAATTCAGTAGGTTTCAATGTACGTAATAACTGATTTTTTTCAGCAAAAAGATATTGCTCTCTCTTCTGGTACCTCTTTTGATCTGAAAATTTACCATTGCGTGGGATGCAATTTGTTATTCCAGAGATTCAGCTAGGATATTTTAGTTACAAAACCAGTCCCACCTTGCATGATCTCTTCCTTAATATCCAATGTTTCATCAGTGTCGTATTCAATTAAAGTCTTGGCATCAGAATTAGTGCCAGAAGAAATTTCGGCAGTTGTACAAGAATATGGCCAATCGTCGTGATCTGTTGATTCTTTCGACTCAATCTTGATACATTGACCTGAAAAATTATAAAGTGTAAGTTTCAATTAGTGATTTTCTACTATTTGATCCTCACCATATGCAGATAAAAGATACAGATATAATTGACAACCCATTTCATGTAAGATATTTTTTATAAATTATAAAAACTAAACCCATTATTATGTTTAATTCAACGTATACTTTATGGAACTGCCTTATATACATGTTTTATTTTTTTATTTTCTAGGGTTTCAAAATTTACGCCGGAAACCCTCATGACGACCGTTGGATCTCCCTCCGTCTGTTATTTACTCGGTCGTTTAATATTACAAGCTATACTCGAAGAGAAATATTTTGGTCTACTTTCCTATTACGTTTTGTTTATCAGTTTTCCAAAATTAAAAAAGAAAAAGGAATATGCAATTTGGCTATCAAGACCGCGATGCTGCAAGGTTATCTTACAGTCAAATTTTCCTCAGGGATGGCTCCATTCACTATATATGGTGAGAGTTTTTTTTAAGATCTAGGTTTTTTCCTTTTCGAATTTCCATTAACTAGTCTTCGGCATGTAGAACTGTGTTCAAGCATAAAAATTGCTATTTTTAGCTTTTGAAACGAAGTTCCTCATCGCACGTTACACTACAGACGCTTGGCGGATTGTGGCTCGGCGAAAAACAGTATAACAGAGATCCGACCTCATGATTTTTCTATATTATGTTACAGCCATGCGTGTACTGCATAGTACGTTCATGGCTGTTTGGCTTCGTCGTCTCTCTTCATAGCTATGCACGTCAAATGCTTCACTGTAAAAGTGATTCTGGAGAAATCGAAGATAGTAGTGAAAAGGTCCCAAATATTATACCTCGCGTGTTTTTTTTTCTATTCTGTTTCAATCGCACGGATCAGATTAAAGCTACGGCAGGTACGGCAGGGAAAGAAATTTTCTAGGCTATATATTTTCAGGGATCACAGTAGTTCAGTAGATCAATTATGGGGATATGAAAGGGATTTCATTTGCCATTTCGAACTTTTTATATCAAATAGGTATCTCGTGTATAGTGCACAAAAAGTACAATGAATTGGTTCAAATTCATTTTTATCCCTCAATCGAAATTCAGATAGTCACTATAGTCTATACTCTATGATATTTTCTTCTGGGGCTAAACTTGATGCAAAAAAGTCGCGATATTTTTGAAAGGTTTGAATACAGCGAAACCTCTACTTACGGATCCTTTCACAGAGCAGAAACTTCTGTTTTTGGACATTTACCATGATTTTCCGACCCAAAGTATAGTAAATGTAATTTCAAACCACCTTTTAGAAACGGACACTGACACATTCGTTGACTCCAAAGTTATAAATCAACCTGCACGAACCGGAAAGTTTCAGAGCAAGCTGACTCATTAGCGTAAGACAGGCGGCTGGCACTCCTATAGAGGCCTGTAGAATAAATGTGACGTGAGATTTGACCAGAGCCATGTGCAGCGCTGGCTGTACTTTTAGGCCGATAATTATTCTATAACATGATAAAAATTCAAATTTGATCAATTTGAATTATAAAACACGTCTTTCTGCATATATTTATCTTAAAAAGATATTTTGTGTTATTTCAAATATCCAATAAATTAATCGGTAGGACGAGAAAGTGAGGAAGCAATTATTTTTATGACTATATACTAATACGCTTCTCACAGGATACATACAATAATTGTACAAAAATATCGAGTTCACAGCATCGACATATCTAATATCGTAAACTATAAAAATAGTAGATTTCAGTTAAATTTCTATTTATAAAAAGAAATTTAGCTGAAAGGGTGTGCGGCGAACCCGAGACAGTGTCATATTGATCGATGCTGAAAGTAAGGTCAGGCAGGGAGTAACTGTCCTCGGTCATTGAGGAAGCAGTCAGCAACAAGGGAAAAGTGTTGAAGATGTCCTTCAAACAACTTCAATGGTTCCAGTGTGGGGTATTATAAGGTAAGCATCGCAAGGCGAGCACTTAGAGGCCTATGTAAAAATGAGTAAGGAGAATGCTGTGAGGCTGATACGTGCAAGACACCTTAATGAAGTTGGATGAAAGTCCTGTCGTGTGAGGCAGGAGGTGAAAGTCACTTAGTGCTGCTGCTGTCAGAGCTATGGTCATATAGCAGCAGCCTGCACTTGTACCGACAGAGAGACGTGTTGCTAGTGGTGTGGCACAGAGTGACACAGGTCTGCTGAGTACACGGGTACTCCACACTGCTATTTCTGCGCCGCTATAAACAACAGAACGCTGAGGTTTAGCGTGGTGGTTTTACCTCCAGGACTCCTAAGTAATGCTAAATGCGGTTACAGAATTTTGAGTTGACAGGGAGAGGAGGTCAGTTACGAGGCTATTGCCGTTTTCTAGTTCGAGTGCAACACTTCAGAAAAAAATGCATTCTCACCTCCTCTACAAAAAAAAACCTTGAAATAACTTAAAAACTTGTTTTTAGTTCTCCGTAGTCAATGTGAACCATTTAAGAGTTTTAACGTTTTCATATAAATAGTTATCGAAATCCGCTGAATTGTAAGTCAGCGATTATTCACATAGTTTTTATTCCGTGACATTTTGGTAGAAGAATATGGCTAAGTTGTCCCGAACTTCACGCGCAGCTCGCAACGTTTGTGACTTTGATCTAATTTGATTGAACTCAGTGAAGTCAAAACTAAACTCGCTGGCACTCACTTAACCATCAGGACCATGCGTCGCCATGGTTACTATTGCATCGCTGTCTTCCTCCATCTGCAAAGGGGAGACGCATGATGAGTTCCTTACTGAGCTCAAAATTGAGCTGACTAAATTCTTGAATTAGCTTCGTCTCATTTTAGAGTAAGAAAACTCTCGTTTAGGAATAAGTAAAGAAAGAAAGAAAGAGAGAAAGAGAGAGAGAGAGGGGGGGGGGAGAGGGTTGATGAAGGAAGAGTTGTAGAAAATAGGTCAAAAAGTATGGGACAAGATAGGGAAAATCAGGGAGAGCGAAGATTAGGGAGTGGATGATGAAGAACAGGAAAAAAATTAAAACTAAAAATTAGGAGTTAATGGTGAAGGTCGAATAATTGGAAAAAAAATTTCAATAGCGCAGGTAAAAAATCAAAAGGGTACTGTGAAAAAGTTAAGTGGCGTAGAAAGGAAAATTAAGATAGAAAAACGGGGAAAGGAAGGAAAAAGATCAATATTGATAGGGTAAGTGTGACAAAGTGGAAGAGAATGGAAAAATCGCTGAGATAGTAAAGAAAATTGAGTAGAAGCAAATAAGAAGAATGCATGGACCGTAAAATCTGTATAGACTGGGTGCAGTCCAGATGAAATGAATGAAAACTATAACGAGAATAATGTTTCTAGGTTGTAAGTATACAAGTGAAATCATGGTCAAGTGTAAAACCCACTTTTGATTCAAATTAAATTCGAATACAAGAAAGAATTGAAAATAACTTTGATAAAAGCTGTCAAAATAACAGTATAAGAGATATTTAGTGATAACGACACATTTTATTCAATAATACTACTAATACTACTACTAATCAACCTACTATAGCAGTTAAACGCTCTCTTGATTGTTGTTACTCTTCATGGACCTGTTTGAAAAAACGGGTTAAAATATAAAGATCGAGAACCATCAATTGATTGGTGTCCATTGCGCGCAGGGAGTGACGCCTCCTTGTTTAATATTATTAATAAAAAAAGTACCAAGAAGAAAAACGAATAACATCCACAAAATTCAGATATCAATTTTATTCTTGAGATATAAAAATTAAGGGCAAATAAATATTAAGTACAAAATAAACATTAGCTCTATTCACAAGGACTAAAAAAGGACCTACGTGGTCTTCCGCATTGTAATATATTCGCTCGCAAATATTGTTGCAATCAAATTTCCTTCCCCGTTCAAGTCTGTATTTCTGTTTCTCCGCTTCTTTTGTTTTCTGCAGTTTGAGATCGTGTATAATAATGTTTACAGAAGACACTTCTCCGATTTATTTTATGGTCATAATAGTCGCAACTAAATTATAGTTAAAGTGATGCATGCTTTTCGCGTTTATGATACTGCAGATTGTGTATCGAAACGTAACTTCGAGAACATTCGTCACAACCATGCTTTGATTGTGATGTCTTCAAATGGCGTGAAGCAATGTGTTTTAATAAGTAGTTCTTCCTGTTCGTTTTATGTCCGCAGAAATCACAAGTGAACTGTGGTTTGACTGCTGCGTGTTCTACGCGTTTATGTTCATTTAAATTATTTAAAAGAGTGTAACTTCGAGAACATTTATCACAATGAAACCTCGTTTGCGATGTTTGTGAGTTCGATTTCAGATGCACAAGGTCCTCGTGGCGAATCATGCTGTGTTTTTGGTTAAATCGTTTGCCGCAGAATTGACAACTGAACTGTGGCATAACATCGCATTCGAATTTTTTATGACGGTTCAAAAGTTTATTTAATGTATAACTGCGGGCACACTTCTCGCATTTGTATTTCTTCTCTGGTTCATATCTTGATTCCTCAATCTCTTGCTCTTCATGGGTCCGCAATTTGTCGATAACAACCAAATTATCAGCTTCACTTCTATCTACGGTGCACAATTTCAACTCATGTTCTTTAGCATGATGATCTGAAAATTTACCAAAACGTAAATCGAAATTTCCTATTTCATAGTACTAGTTAAAATATTTTAATTCCAGATCTAGTCGTACCTTGCATGATACCCTCCTTGGCATCTAATGTTTCGCCAATATTGTACTCAAAAAAAGTTTTCGGATTTGAATAATTGTGAGATGAACTTCCAGTAGTTCTGAATTTTTCGTCCGATTGATCCATTCCCGAAAGAAGACTGTATTCTCCCCTTTGCTTTATCTCTTCATCTAGAAATTTTCCAGAATGCAAATTGCAATTTTTATCCCATAGTTTTAGTTACTCTATTTTCGTAACAACTCTCGCCATACCTTGCGTCACTTCTTCCTTGATTTCCAGTGTTGCGTCAACGTCGTATTCAATTGAAGTCTTGACAGAAGAATTATCAACAGATGAAATGTGAATAGATGTAAAAGAATATGGCCCACCATCCTGATCTGCTGATTCTTCCGACTCACACTTTATATTTTTATCTAGAAAATTATAAAGTTTAGATTACAATTACTAATTTTTAGATATTTTATTCTTTATCCAACATTAGATGACAAATATCGATTTAATTGAGAACCCGTTTATTGTATGGAATCTTGAGAAAATTGTAAATGAGAACAAAAGCCATTCATTAAATTAACATACAACTATAATTTATTTAACGATGAATATGAAGAGCTTTACAAATAGTTTCAGTTTATCGCAGAATCATTCGCCTCTCAATAATTTATGTTGTTTTTCAAGGGAAATACGACCATTACCATTTTAAAATATATTTATTCTTGCGAAGTAAAAAGTATAGTAGATTTTTTCAAAAACCCCGTCTTCTTTTCTGCTCAAATTTTTTTTCTGAATAAGTTCTCCTAGAAAGAAGAGATCCTGAGAGATTCTTGCATCAGAAAATGCTAGGAGAAAACTTTGCGCATCTCAAAGAGCTCCTTAAAATATAACTCTTTCTCTTTCCTAATATTATCTTGAATCGTTATCAAAAGAAATAAAAAAATTCGATTTTCTGGAAAAAATGTACGTGGCCACAAAAATGATCGTGCCTGCATATATCTTTCAAAATTTCTTCTTCATATAAGCATGAATTGAAGAAATATTCAGTGAAATGAAGAAAGTAAGCTTTTTACATTATGTTTAACTTGGAGTAAATTTTAGAATCATGGAAAGCTTATTTTACCGATCATTGATCAAAAATTGATTTTTTTCATTTTCCTTGCAAATGATGCAAAGTATTATAAAAGAGGAAGAGATTTCATGTAGAACTTTTTGGCAAATTTTCTTCTTAGCGTTTTGTCTAATCGGTCGTAGTTTAAAGGAAAAATTGAAAATATAAATTCTTCGAAGCAAACATTTTCGTGGCTACGAAACAATATTTATCAATAAATAAATCTTTGCTTCTCCTAATTATCGTCAGATGATGTTGACAGGGATTTTTGGTTGATTGAAAATGTTATGTCATATTTTTGGTTAATTCTATAAAATAAAAACCCAATATTACTGGCAATATAAACTAGGGGAAATGAACGAAAAACGATTTCCACATAACCTGACGGTTTCGAATCGGTTATGAATAGCATTTTAAAAGTATTTTGAACCTCGCAGCGGGACTGAACATTTAATTATTTGAAATCTTAAAAACTTGCACATCGTCCTCTAATTATTTCTCAATTGATTCATAAAATTATAGAAAAATTAAAATGTTGATTTGAAAAAAACTCGAGCCACACAATCTGAAATCCTTCAATTCGCTGAATTTTGAATATTTTAGAAAACCATTTCAATCATGAACTTCACCCGTCCAACACTTTTTAATTGTTTTTGTTTATGATAAGAAATGATTTCGGACGTGCTTCGAATAAGACTTTTCTCTAAAAATTAAAGAGTTCATGTCTGAAACTGTACATGAGGCTCATTTTTCTTGTAACTCAAAGCAACACCAAATCGGCGTAGTTTGAGCATCTGCATTTTTATGAGATCATCGTATTTCGATTTTTTTCTTCAAATTGAAATAACTCCGGGAATAATTGACATTTTCTGAAGTTCTCCGACTCATTTTAAAGGTAAATCTCTGGTATTTTTCAAAATTACGAAGACATTGAAAGAATTCTTATCCCAGATTCTTCTGTAGGATTAAACTTGGTGCAAAAAAGTCTAAACATTCTTTAAATGATCAAATACAGTGAAGCCTCTACTTACGGAACACGTTTTCAGAGCGAGCACCTCTGTTTAATGAATTTTCCATAATTCCTTTAACCTATAGGTATAGGAAATTCGATATCAAACGCAACCTGACTTACCTGAAGCATTAGCTCAAAAAATTACATTGGTAGTGGTGGGGGTAGTCATGAGGGTGAGGATATACGTATACGTACCGCCGAAATTTCTAAAACTTTTTTCGCACTAAAGGCATTTCGAAAACTTCGAATTGGACTAATATACATCATTTTGTTTCAAAAAGTCCAGGGTTTTCCCTCAAAAAATCAGAAAAAAGTTCCATTTTTATATATTTCATACGTTTCCAGCCTCAGATTTCTTATTTGACAAATCTGTTTTGTTTAGACAATTTTTTGGGGCAAGTCAAGCATTGTTATTCCTTTTTTCTTTAATAGCAATAGATGACTCTTTGAGAACTAACAATTATTCAAACATATTGGATTCGTCTGCACACATGAGCGTTCGTCAAATCACAAACCTAAGGTACTAAAAACGTATAAAATATACAAAAAAGCAATCATGATTATGATTCTGTTGTGAAAGAAAAAAGTAACTGTTTGAGAAAAAACAATTATTTTAACTAATAAAATTCGTTTCTCAATCGCAAATTACTCTAGAATATAAGTGATTATTCCACTGTAACAAACAATAATATTGTTTGATAAAGTGCTGAAAGGTGTGGACTTCGTGCAAAGATGAAAATTTCTGATTTAGATGTACTTTTTGGGGCACCTTGAGGGTGGCCGAGGGGTATTTCACTCAAATTTCAAGACTGAAATCAGTGCATTAAGGAGTGAAATCAGTGAATTAAGAAGTGAACTCAGTGAAGTCAAAACTGAACTCACTGGCACCATAGAGATGTTATAGATAGAGGAGACAAGCCATAGGCTCTCGTGTAAGTGGAAGTGTCCGCAAGCAAACTATAGCACGGCTCTCTCTGTCTCTTTTTGTCCCATCCTTCGGTCTCTTTTTTCTTCGATGCCGCGTTGTATGCTGGCTTGCCTCCTCTATCTATAATATCTCTATGACTGGCACTCACTAAGCAGTCTGAGCCACGCGTAGCCATGGTAACCCATGCATCGCCTTCTTTCTCTATGCGCATAAGGGAGACGCACGATGAGTTCCTCGCTGAGTACGAAACCAAACTTACTGAATTCAGAGGTGGAAATCATCGAAGATCACTGTCGATCCGGTGAACTCACTGAAATCAGCGTCGTCTGAATTCAGAGTGAATAGCCCCTCGAGGGTGGCTTAGGCCTTAGGGTAAGCAAACCTATACGATTGATACATCGAATTCTGCATTGGAAAATCCTCTACGAGTCAATTACATTTTTTAACCACTCTAATGAACAAAGCTGCATTCTAATTATCCTTAGTAACTCATTTTAGTTGCAATTCTCAACAACAGCAAATCGGCTCCCTTTTGATTACCGGCATTTTTTGTGTTCAACCAAGAAGGAATAGAAACTTCTTGAAAAGTTGGCCTTTTAAGAATGTTCTAGTGAACATTCAAGTTTAAAATTACTTGATCTTTTATTTTTCTAACAATGAACAAAATAAGTGCCATGGATTATTGCAATAAATTTTCGGGAAAACCTACGAGCGTTCTTATAAATAATGTTCTTCACAAATCTATTCGTCGTTTTCTTATAGAAACTTTTTTACTTGAAAATTGAACGTAAAATTATTTTGAGTTATCCATTTTTTGAATGCAAAAGTTTCGTAGATAATATGTAAAAAAGTGTGACACATAAAATTGCAAGGAAAATTCCAAGGAACGGAATAGATACTTTTTCCTAAAGCAGAACAAAAAATGCATATGTAAATAACAGCACTTAAATAAACAACTTTGACCCCTACCATTCCTTTAGTATCGAAGCTTTACTTTCTCATCCAAAATTTCTTGTTATAATCAATGAGCCTTTTTTTGTCAATTTTATCAATCAATTGAAACTTATACTCATTTTTAACATTACTGTATACCTAGAACATTCCTTAGTTCAAAGATTGTCCTTTGAAACTTTTTGTTTCGTTTGAATCTCGCGTATTTGGTATTGTTACAAATCCTTTGGTCGATAGGAAAATTTATATAAATTAGAATTGCTTACTCATGGAGAAAGCTTTTTATCTTTTTAAATCAAATTCGGAAATAGTTCAAAGTTCCTCCCGACTAGTCTAACATCTATACATGCATGCTGTTTGAATTAGGGCGATACAAAGGATCCTTAAAACCGCAGAGCAATTGCTTTGGCTAACTCTTGCAAAAATCTATATCTGAATTTTTTTCGTCAAGGCTTACTAAATAGGCGTTCTACATAGATTTAAAAGATAGCCCTTTTCTCAGTTAAGTTCTCATTTTTTTGACAGAAACTGATCAAGAAAGGAGAGAGTACAAGAATTTTAGTTTATGTAACAGCGACTACTAAAACTAGGTCTGGTCCTAGCACATCAGTTAAGGGTACTTAATCTGGCAGTTTCCAAGTATTTCCACACTTTTTATTGGTACCAGGCATTCAACCTTATCTGATCTTCAGTCTTCCTTTTTATGTCACAAACACAATTTCTCAGCTTAGGCCTCTGATGGGTTCAATTAGAGGTTACATTAATATCGGTGCACTGGAAAAATGGATAGTACTCCGAATCCTAACGATCGATTACGAACAAATGTGAAATCTGTTACCATTGCGCAGTCCTTTCGATTGATTTCGCGCAAGTCTAAAGGAATTCTCCATTTCACCTGAATCCGCCTGATAACGAAATGGCTTTCCAAATGGCATTGTTGAATCTCCTTCTTCAGTCAAAATCAATCTGCACCAGTCCGAACAAGATTTTCATTCCATCTGAATCAGGCGCGATCCACTGTCTCATTCCGAATGATTCAGTTACGTCCCAGTACAAGGGTGTCCAACGCAAGGCTCGCGCGCTTCTCCTTTCTTCCCCTCCTCCGAGCGCTTCTTCGAGAATTCTCTTCTCGTTTCCCCTTTCCATATCGCGCTCACCGCATGCACGCGCTCAAGGTGGTAAGAAGGGGGTTGACGAGTGATAGTTATTTACACCGTTGCTCACGTATTGGACACCTCTGTTCCAGTCTAAATCCGAATAAATTCACCACATTCCATTCCCATTCCCTATGAGTTCACCGCATGCCGCAACCTCATTCCTAATGATTCCATTCCGATCAGAATAAAATTTTTAACTCATTTGAATCCGTTAAGTCACACAAGTTCATTCCGATCAATTGCACGCCATTCTGAACACATTCGACCAATCTTTTCTTAGGAACAAACAAGCAATACACGGTTCACGATCGAGATTCCTGATATATAATTACACGGACAGAAAAATTGAATTAAAAATTATTCGAACTCATTCGGAAGGACCTTCCTTGAGAAGTTCGGATTTGCGTGGATTAGGTCGAAATGGAATTATACATAAGCTCCTGAGGAGTCTGGCAGACTCATTTGGAATGAATTTCGGAATAGAATGGACTGGTTCGAGTTGGATGAATAAAACGTTCCGCGGACTCAAACGGTTGGATTCGGAATGAATCGGAAACAAATTTCAGATTCGCAAGGAATGTAACGAATCTAATTTTTTGGAATCAGAAGGACTCAGACGGAATCGTTTTGACTCCGAATGAGTCTGAAACTTCCACCATGGTACTTGAGATTGCAAAATCTGCCGCTGCTACATTACTGGTTGAGAAAACCATTTTTTTGTTGGTATTACTACCCAGATTGTAACTTTAACAAACTAGATAATAACACTTACGAGCGAAAAGGTTGTGCCAACCAATAAGGTCACAGCGGCATATTTAACGAACCTGAATAGTTGGAACAACTACCTATTTTCTTTAGTGTGAGTTTGAGTTTTTATATGAGCCATCCAGGATTTGTTTGATATGCAATTTTGGGAAAAGAAAAGATTTGCATCATCTATTGGCTACTTTTCCTGGGTATGCAAACTTTATATCTTCCATTTTTCAACAGCCTCCATCTGTCACATCCAGTGGAAAATACTAACTATACTTTCTCGGCACTGACTCTCCACAGGTAATCGACATGTAACTGTGTGTATTATTATATCTTTTCAATGCTCAGCTATTAATTTTAATCGACGTTGTGTTGCCGTGCAGTCTCAGCTTGGATTTGTCTGATAATACGTTTCTTACTGTATATTTTACACTTATATGTGGTGATCAGAGACCATACAGCAAATCATTTGCTGAATAACTATAATTAAATTGAATTAAAAAAACATTTCTTTGAATGTATCGTATTCTTATACATTTAGAGTATTTTGTTCGATTAAAAATGGGATTTCTTAGTGAATCGCCTACATGAATTCGGAAATAAACGACTGTTTATACGAGTAGGAATGTTATTTTATTAACTCTGGATACAGTGTATTTTAATCAAGCTGATAGAATAAACACTTCATAAATAATAGGAACGAATTCAGTGTACAATATCTCCAAAAAGACCTGTAAATCTCTTTTTTTTCATACGTGCGTAAGAAATGCTACTTTGCACGTCTGTTTAGCAAGCGCGAAATGCTGAATTCCCCACC